>CAUYRT010049930.1:0-52571 GCA_963574885.1 Lepilemur ruficaudatus
GGGGGGGCTGGGTGGAGGGGGGCCGGGTGGGGGGGTGGGGTGGTTGGTTTGTTTGTTGGTTGGTTGGTGTTAATGGTTGGTTGGTTGGGGGTTTGGGGGGTTGGGTGGGTGGTTGGGTGGATGGGTGGATGGATGGATGGATGGATGGATGGGTGGATGGGTGGATGCATGGATGGATGGATGGATGGGTGGATGGGTGGATGGATCAGCGTGATCTTTAGGATGCAGGTGAGCTGAATGCCTTAAGAATTAAGTATAATATCTTCTCTAAACTCCTATGGCTCCACTCCCATATGCTTTCCTGACACTCCTTGCGCCATGCTGAAATTTCTTTCCTCTGCACCCTCATCTTCCTTTACCCCAGGGGACACCTTCTTCCCCAAGCCCGGATGGATATGGGGTGGGGCAGTCCTGACTCCCCTACTGTGCTCCCACTGACACCCCATTTTACTGCCCCTTTTGTTTCAAGGGGTTCACTGTTAATTGATGCACAAAAACAGGCGGCAGGTAACAAAAATATTCGTAATAAGCGTCAGGGCCTGTGCACCATCCTGAGTAATTGGATGGGATCATGTAATTGGATGCCCGACATCTCTGAGTTCGGCCCCCTGCCGCTCCACTCACTAGCTGTGGGGCCTTGGGCAATTTACTTTAACCCTTTGCTTGTTGTGTTAACACATGCATGACAGAATGTACCATGCAGGTATTTTTAAGTGTACTGTTCAGTGATGTGAGAACATTCACATTGTTGTGCAACCATCTCCAGAACTTCTTCCTCTTCCCAAACTGAAATTTTGTCCCCATTAAAAACCAAATTCCCATATTCCCGCCTCCTCCAAGCCCCTGGTAACCACCATTCCACTCTCTGTGTCTACGAATCCGACTACTCCACGGACCTCATTTAAGGGGAATCACGGAGTATCTGTCCCTTGGTGATGGGCTTGTTTCCCTCATGTTGTAGCATGCGTCAGCATTTCCTTCCTTTTGAGGCCTGAATGATATTCTACTTTAACCTCTGAAAACCTCAGTTGCCCCCTCTGTAAAATAAAACCAGCAGCCCCCTTTGCAAAGGCTGCAGATTCACTGAGACCAAGTAAATGCTGAGCAGGGCCCGGCACAGTGCTTTGATCCAGGACAGATACTGGTTAAGTTTTAGTTTCCTTTTCTCCCTTTCCTAGATTGTAAGTTTCACGGGGACCAGGGGCAAGAAATATGGCTTTCTCCGTTGCAGTGGTTTCTCACGTCGCACGTCAGTAAGTGACAAGTAATCGCTGTGACGTTGAACCGAATTGCGTAATCTTGTTTGGTGAATTCGAGATCAGCTCCCAGAGTCCCAGCATTATAAAAATGACCACCCACCTCACGCTCCCCTGTAGATCCAAACAGAAGGGAAATCACAGCAGGTCCTTGTCACTCAGGAAGACAGAGCTGGTGTATTATGGTACAGTGTGGAGTGGGGTCTCTGATAGCTTAGGTGAGAAAGTAGGTTGAATAGTTGCCAGATAAATTTGGATTCTGAGAGCAGGTGGATGAATCAAGCCAACAAGTAAACACCAAGCTTTCAGTTCTCTTAATTTGTGATTGTCCTTGGCCTAAGTCAATGACAGTTAATCACTGTGGGGTTATTGATAATTATAGCATTGCTCCTTGCTATTAATGTACCCTGTGCTCATTGAATTATTTGAACGTGCAACTTGTTCTTCAGTGGACAGCGTGACCGGGCCATCAAAAGAGCAAATCCGCCTAATGAGAAAATCTTGAGCGATGTTGATTTCGGTGCAAACATTAAGTCGTCCAGGAGCTTTCCAGGGTGGGTGGCACGTGGCAGGAATGAAGCTAACTCCTTGAGACACAGTTTGACGTCTTTGAGATCGATTTTCCCCGTTGACAAAATTCCCATAAAAAAAAATTTACTTTGCACAGTCCTTTGATCCTTCAAGCCTTGTTTTTCTCAGATGTCTCTCCGAGGATTTTCCCAAAAAGTGGTAATTTTACCGTAGTCAGATAAAAAATGTCGTCCATTTGATCTACCTGCGGGAAAAATGGCAATGACAGCGTACTTCAGAGCCTTCTGCAAACCATCTGAAAAAGGCACAGGCCCCCTCAGCATCATGGGATTGGAGACCCCCATCTCCCCTGCCCACAGCAGGGAGATCTGGAACCTTCTGCTACTCTAGTCCTGGCAACTGCCTGAGCAGAGTGTCCGCAAAACCGAGGCCCTGTCATCTCAACCAGGAAGGATGCGCTTCAAGCATGAGCGACGGGACATTCATGGAAAGAGTGTGGCTGGACTGGGGGATTTCTCCCATGCCTGTCCCCAGGGTGACATTCCTTCCTGCACCTGCGACTCGGCCGTGCTCAGCCCGACTCTCCAGGGAACAGCTCCACGGCCGTGGAGGGGCCTTGCCAGCCAACTGCTCTGTGAGTCAGGGTGTACTTGATCACCGATGACAGTGTTCTTAGCGTCTGGAGGTGTGTGTTTGCTTTTCTCACGTAACCACAAAAGAGTGGTTGGGTTCTCACTAATTGATAAGGGGGGCAGAAGTTGATGCTGGCTTGAGAAGGATGCATGAACTCTTAGTCTGACGACGCACGTGCTGAATTTAGTCATGGCAGACACATTTCTGACTTTTTCCTTTTCCCTGACAGCACCTTTCCCCGTTGCAAGGTGTTTTTGTTTTTGTTTTTGTTTTTTTCTCCCCCATCGCGAGATAGGAAGAGGACAGATCATGCTCAGCGGAAAGTAACAGGAAACCCGTGCTGTTCCGCACCCCGGGGCTGGTACCTTCAGATGCCTGGGCTCCACCTGTGCAACTTTTTCTTCCTTTCTATTTAAGAGTAAACACGGCAGGATGTGCGCTCACCGATTACCGAGCACACGGAAACGCAGGAACTGCTGGGCTAACGAACAAACACAGCTTCAAAGCACAGCGGTGGCAGCCCTGCCTCTCCGCTGGGCTTGTAAGGGCTGTGTCCTGCAGGGCGGGCCGTGCCCCAGGGGGCTCCGTGGAAATAGCGACTTCCCAGGCGGGGACTTTTCTTGGAGCCCTGCAGAAGGAGCTCTACGGAGGGAAGGGACAAACTGGCCATGAGGTCCCCTCTAGCTTTGGGGCCTTCTGAATCCAAGCAAAAAGAATAAATAAACCTTTTCATAGTACCTTTTAATGTAATTTAATTTCACTGAAACAATGAAAAGAGTGTGAGTTTGACTTTGCAGCTTCTTGTACCTTATGAGATATATTAATACATTTTCCCAGCATGTTCCTAGGAATACCCGAGGAAGATATGATGTCGGTAGCCTTTAAAACCTGTGTTCTTTTTAGATAAGGAATTTGAAGCACAGAGCAAGCGAGTGACCACGTAACATCAAATTCAAGCTGACCTTCTGACGTCCTAGTACGTACCCCTGCGTGCTGGAATCTAGCATTGAGGGGTGGGTGCAAAGCACACCCGCCAGTCTAGCTGCTGAACTGTGTTCAAATCCTGCTGTTGTCTCCAGGAGGACGGCTAACTCAAGGTTGTAGATCCTTTATTATAGGTTATTTGCATCTTCAGATCTCCATAGTTCCTATCAGTGCTGTTGTATGCATGTTTTATTGCATCCACTAAAATGCAAGTATTTCCAGGATGCATTCATACCTCCCACTGGCCCTTGCCTATAATCCGCACTCAGTGAGTATTTATCGTGTGAGTGTTGTTATTGAACAGAGCATGTTATGTCGCTCCCATAATGTCAGAATGTGAGGATATTTCTCCCAGACAGCGGGTGTCTGTCTGCAAATGACACATTCATCTCAGCACCACCCAGCCCGGCAAGTCACCACGCACTCCAGGGTGTTGGAATTAAAACGGTCTGGAGAGAGTAATCTCTGCTTCCTCATGTTCTAGGCACAGAAGCGGAGACCCACAGAGCTTAAGTAATTTTCCCGAGTTGACTCGGTTCCTCATCGAGCTTTGTAGCGGCTTCATCATTCTTAGTGAAAACACAGGAACCGGCCACAGCCGGCCGTGGTCCGTCTGCACAGCCCAGGCTCCTGCCCCCGGCAGAGAGTCACGGAACACGTTGAAAAGGCTGTGGCTGCTTCCCTTGACCTCACGCTGCATAGCGCAGAGTTGCCTTGGGCTCAGCAGGTGCAGGGAGAGTGGGAAATTAACATTTCATGGGGAGAGAGTTTCGGTTTGGGTTGCTGGAAAAGTTTTGGAGACGGATGGATGGTGGTGATCGTTGGGCAACAATGTGAATGTCCTAATGTCACCGAACGGTACATTTTAAAATAGCTAGCATGATACCTTTTATATTATGTTGTATGTTACCACAATGAAAAAGTTACTAATATTACATGTGGATTAATTATCCTGGCAGCAACCACAGCTACTAGGACGGCCATTGACACACTCAACCTAGACTTACTGACACTGATTAAAGCACATGGACACACCTTGTGTGCCTGAGCTAAGATGATCATGGCCACATAGGTCTAGAAACTCTGACAAAGAAAAGATACTAGAAGGAATTGGGACGTTTGCTGCACCTGCCACAATTAACTAGCTGGGAGGGGTTCCCACAGCCCAGGCATCGCACGTGCCCGACTAATTCCCGGTAACCTTGGGCAGAACCAGGACCAGGACCGACGGGAGGAATGACACTCAGGGAGGTAAACTTCGGTACAGGAAAGAACCAATTTGAACTCTATTTTTAAAAGGAAAGGGGGCGTAGCTAAATGAGCAACTGAGGATTCACAGCGGTCTGGAGAGAGAGCTTTCCTGCAATCTGTGATTCAGAGTGCTGTGCCGAAGGGTGCTCCGCAGGGTCAATATACGTACATTTAGAAACATCAACACCCTCAGAGTGCTCAGATGCGTGACTCTCACTCGCTGATGAATCCTGAAATTACAGTGCAACAAAATGTTAGCACCCAAGGAAAGGGTTAGGGTTAGGGTTAGGGTTCGAATTCACCAATATTTCTCCCCTCGTGCTAGAGAACCCTCACGGAACGCTTAGTTGTGTCATAGTCAATTATTAAAAAGAAACTCAAAGCACTTCCTTTCCAGGAGGTTTGGAAGCAGGTGAAAGCCAATATCCCGGAATCTGAGCTGGGAGGCTCAGCCCTACCCAGTTGGAGCAGAAACACAGCAGGGTGGGCGTCTGCCCCAGAGCAGCTGCTCCTGCTTCATAGCCTGGGCATCGAGGCAAGATGAGGGGTCTCAGCCTGGAACGGAAGGCATACCCTCGGGGAAGCCGGAGGGAGCCTCGGCTCCTTCTCCGCGCTCCCTCTTTTCCTTCCTGTTCTGCAGGAAGGCCAGATGTTCTGTCTCTGCCCCTCGCCTGTTACTCCCAAGGCATCACAGCGAGCAGGCGCTGAGCTGCAGAGGCCCCCGGGGAGGAAGTGTGGGGAAGGGTGCACGGTGGAAGAGGAACCGAAAAAGCAGCTTTTATCCTGCCCTCCTGAGACCTGAGTTTACAAATATTGAAAGACAAGGGGTGTGGCTTCACTATCGGGAGCAACTGAGGTGACAGTGTCTTTTGAGAGCCCTGGGGAGGCATCGTGAATAATGCCTTTTAATCACCGTGTCTCTGCAGTCAGGACCCGCCACAGAGAGCTCCAGGGGAGCCCAAAGTTTTCTCGACAAAGACCTCACCATAACTAACTCGGCCAGATGTCGTTAAAAATAATGACTTACAGAGCGGCGCTTGGCTTACAGGACAGCAAAGAACTGCATGTGCTTTCAGATTTGACCCTGAGAAAGGACAGGAACGTTTGCAGCACGGTGTCCTCAGGTTGGCTTCTATGGCGCTTGTGTTCCAGTCCCCATGGGGCCCTGACTAGCTGTGCAGCTTTGAGCAAATGTCTTCACCTCTCTGAGCCAGTTTCCCCACCTGTGAAACAGGGACAAGAATAACAACGGGGATATGTCACGAGATGGTGGCATTAAAATGGGGGAAATATATGTGAAAGAACTTTGAATAAATGTCAGATTTTGTTAGTCCTCACTCTCATTTATTTCCTTGAAAGGTAAACTGAGGTACAGTGAACAAAATCGCTTATTGGTTTCAATCCTTTTAGAACAAGATGAAATTTTTATTTTAAAAAACAAACAAAAGTAAGGGAAAAAAACAAAAATAATAAAGAATCACCAACTTCCCTTCCTTGTCTCTCTTCCAGGGTTCTTACCCAGAAAACCAATTTGAATTTCAAATTTTTAAACCTCAGGAAAACATCCGTGCCCAGAAGGTGGTTCTGGTCTGTCCTGTGCGGTCGGCCGTGGGGCTGGAGCAGGACATTGAAGCCTGGTGCCTCATTTGGTTACCACTGATCATCCTTTTCTGTTTTTTGTTTGTGTGTTTGTTTTCCTGGGAGGAGGACACAGAAAATTGGCTGGAGGAAGAGGATGGGACAGAGGAGGAAGGCTTTCTAGAGTATCAGTTGTATTTTGCTGTTAGGAAAATTTGTTGTCTTCCAGAAAGCTCTTTCAGTTATGGTCTTGCCTGTTTCTTACTACAGTCCTACAAAGAAGCGTGGTACCTGTCAGGAGGTAAGTGTGGCTGCTGGACAGGTCTCCAAAGTGACAGTGGCCACACGGGACGGTTGCATTGGGCTGTGAGCACAGACGCCCTCTTCTCATGCCGTGAAACAGATTCATAGCTTTTAAATTCAGAAATTAGGCCCCAAATTTACTCAACCCACTGTGAATCTGAAATGCCACAGGAAGAGAAAGAAGTAGAGAATCCCATAAGCTAGAACAACGGCCACAGGGCGTCAGTTTTGTAAATAAGTTTGGCTTCCTTCTGAATTAACAGACGCGTGGCCAGTGAACCCACCTGTAGCGTTCCCATGACTCCAAGCCCCCAACAGTGGACGGAGCCCTGCTATTTCTGCTTGGTGTGGTGACACTGCCACACGCTGTATTTTCTTCAAAAAGTGTCACACGCCCTCAGGAGGAAGTAGGGTGTGGTGTCAAAGCAGCACCGTGAGGACAGGGGTGTTTTTGCTGCAGGGGCAGCCGGTGCCTGCAGCTGGAACCGGTGCGCTGCAAGCAGGGACCGGAGAGCCGACAAGAACAGTCCAGAGGGAAACTTCCGCGCGTTCCCGTCCTCCTCGACCTAACCTTCAAGGACGTTTGCTCACAAGAAATAATTGATTAGTTTGGGTGCAGACACTTAGCAAGCAAAGCTGGAGTCCAGGTTCTGTCATTTGATAGCTGTGGAAAGCATTTTGCACGGTTTCGTGAGCCGTAAGGGATCCAGGAAAGTGTCCACCCTGCCCCCCCGGGGCTGTGCCTGTGCTTGGAGCCCGCAGAGAGACAGCTCGGGAGGGGGGGGGCGGCGAAGAAGAAAAGTCAGCTTGATTAGGAGCAAAGGCTGGGCTGGTGGGTCTGGCCAAAATGTGCAAGCAAGTAAGTGGCCATCCCATTTGCCACGTTGTAGGTGACGCTGGGCTCTGGCAGCCCCCTCTTGCTTATGGCACAGCCCAGGAGCGTGGAGACCCGAACGTCTGGCAGGAGGCAGCTCGCAGGGACAACAAACTCAGGGAGATGGGGGGCAGGGCGGGCACCTGCGATGGGAGCGCACAGGGGCCCCGGCTCTCGCTGGGGCTCCCAGGCCTTGGCAAGCCCCCTCCTCCCTCCCCACCCACTTTCCTTCCTTCTTCGCGTCAGTGCCGTGGTAGCGTCCGAGCTGAAGGATGGCAGACCCTGCGGAGAGAGAGGCTGAGCTGTCCCAGCCGTCCCGTCCAGCTAACGCCACGTGGGACAGAGACCCGCCGTCTAAACACAGTGCCAAATTTTCTCTCACAGAATTCTGAGCAAATAAATGACCCACCGGTGTTTAAATTTTGGGGTCATTTATTATATTGTCCAAGATGACCAAAACAGGAGCAAAGGGGACATGGCTACTATCTTCATAGAAGCCAGAGCAGGGACGCAAGTCCACAGATCCCTATTTGGCTAAACAGATGAAGTCTTGGGAGAAAGGAACCAACTCTGCCTTCTTACTTTTATCATGGGAAGAGCGAGGGGAGTGATTGGATCCGGCTGGGGAGCAGGACAGGATTTCTGAATGAGGCAGTACGTAGTGGGGCCCTTAAAGAATGAGAAAGATCGTGAACGCTGGCAATCCCGCGTGAGTGGAGACGACAGAGCCTGGAACAGAGGACGTGGCGGGAACAGAGGGCACGGCAGACGGGTACTCAGGTGCGCTTGGCACGTCGAGATAAGTCAGAGGGACGGGACGTCTGAGAGCGGCGCTGCGTGGGGAGGGCAAGGCGGAACCCGTGGGCAGAGGCTTCCAAATGACGGGTTAAGGATTAGGATTTAACTCAACAGAGGCTGGGACGGTTTTCTGGAGTGACAGTGTCATTCCATCTGGATGTGCTTTGTAGGACGTCACGTTAAAACCAGTGTCACTATGTTCATCACGCTGTGCCAAGTGCTTTATTTTCTTTATTTGAAGATTTGTTTAACGTCAACACGACTGCTGGGTCTTGGAGCGGAGGGAGGGTGAGCGTCTTGGTGATGTTTGCAGGAACAGGGAGGAGCACCAGGTCTGTCAGCAAGGCCCCCTCCGTGCCTGTCTCTAACCGACGGCTGCATGTCGGGCTTGCGTTTCTTGCGTTGTGCATTGTAGGGGTTATTTTAAAAACGTTGCCTTCAGCTCATACTTACTATTTTGATTTACCTTTGTGATTATATGTGTGGGCGAGAGGCTAATAGATAACCTGAATCTCTCTTATACGACTTTGTTGAAATCTTAGCAATGGGGCAAAACGCTACCTGATTATGTGATTTTATTTTTTTTTACTAGTTACCATTTTTCTCCTGTGCATATCATGAGGGAGATTTTTGAAAACCATATGTGACATTTCACAGCAGTCACTTTACCTAGAAAAGCTTTCTATCTCAGGAAAAAATGAAAAAGCTACAGGTGTAGCTTAATTTGCCAAAATTTTTCCGAACTGATGTTTCTCAAACTCATCTGAGCAGACGTAATTGGAAACCATCGAGTGCTTTTTTTTCCTCGAGTTTACTATTGACTAATGTGTATTCTCTTCCACAAGATTTTGGTATGTTATGTTATTTTATTTCCATGAGAATGTTCCCCTGTCACTGAGACGTAGCCAGCTACATCATAGCAATGCGTATGCTGTTCCAAATTTTTTTAGAATAAAGATGTGTGCTGATTCTTACTTCGTTTGCTGCAGAGGAAGAAAATTCTTGATACTTTCTCAGCTGAGGAGTGTCTACAGCACCTGTCTGCCTTCTGTTCCTGTGGCATTTTTCCCCGCCAGGCTCCGTTACGCAGACATCCTTCAGTCCTATGAAAGCGTTGCAGGTTGAACTGTGGGCAGCGGGTCGGCCTAGTGAGTACATGCGTCAGCGTCCCAGGCGCGTGACCCACAACTCAGCACTCACGCTTGACCACGGACCTGCATCCACGCTAACTGCCGAAGACTACTCAGATCACATTTAAAGGTGAACGCGCCGATCTTGTAAGAATAAAGATCCTTTGCAAAGTTGGAGTACACGGAATGATGGCATTTTGCAGCTGAGGTAGCAGAAGCCTGCAGGATCGGACGGACGCACCTGACATCCATCATGGTGAGTGCTGGCAGCAAGATGACCACATCAGTTCTCCACGAGAGCTATACGCAGGGTTTTACGGAAGCCTGGTAGCAGAGCACAGAGGAAGGTCACATAATTTAGACCAAAGATGCTCCTAAAAGACGGTTCCTACTCTCCTCCTGCTCTTTCTGGCACATACAAATAAAGTCCATTAGAAAATACATCAGAGCTGTGACAACAATAGCTAACGTTTATGAGAGTTCACTCTGTGCCAGTCCCGTCAAAGCACCTGGTGTGACTTCACCATTTAATCCTCACGGTCCTTTGAGATGATCAGTGGTGCTGTCAGCATTTTCCAACTGAGGAAACAAACTGAGGGGTTGAAAGACTGCAGCCGCTGAGCTCATGAAGGCACAGATCTTCTGCCTGTAAGAAGTGCTGGGATATGTCCTTTGCTGTTGACTTCCTCTGTACCTGTTTGTTGCTTAATTTGACCACTGTACACCCCTGCAGGCGAAACAAACGCATGCGATTATGTGAAATTGTTGTTGAAAATTATCTCCCTTAGCAATAATGCATTGTGCACCTACCACATGTCAGATGGGGGATTCGCTCTGGAGACACATGGGTGATGGAGACACGGTCCCTGCTCTTGGAACCCACGGCCTTGTTAAGGAAGACAGATGTGAACCAATAAATGCGATAAAGTGTCCTAGGGAAAAATGGCAGTGTAGGCACCAGCGCGCCGGCGCTGTCTCTTCCCCCATCCCACAACCTGACTGCATCTCCAAAGGACTGTGTCAACGGAGGAAATCCTTTATCACAGCTAGAGACCAGAGAAGAAAGGCACCCACCTGCGCGCACGCTGCCGGGCTTTTGCTAAATACATTGCAAATGAGACTTCTGTAGTTGGAGTTGGACTTCTCATCTGAGTCTATGTGGCATCTCAAGGACTAAGTAGGGGACATCCTGCATCCTGGTGAGGTTGTACAATATCCCCGCCCCCCGTTGGAGGACTGAGAGCCAAAGCCACAGGATCTGACTTCAGAAATGCCGGGGGCAAGGCAAATGTATACGACAGGTGCTGTCTAGCTGTGCACCCAGGGAGCCGTGGGAGCCTGGAGGGCTGAGCACACTCACCATGATGTGCTGATGGGAGGACCGTGGAGGAGGAGAGGAGAAAGGCTTCAAAGAGAAGATACAGCCTGAGCAGGGACTTTGAAAGGCGAGGAGGAGGGTGGCGGGATAAGGATGGAAGGAAATAGGCAGGCATTCCAGGGAGAGGGGCAGCTCTACTAAAAGTCTGGAGCTGAGAACAGCAGACCGCCCTGCAGGAACAGTGGCCGTTCTGCAAGATCCTGAGAGCATTCGGGCTGCAGCGCGGAGACCTGACGGGGAGTGAGAGGTGACCAGCCCTGGACAGAGGAGACAGGGCGAGCTGCCGCTGAGCCTCACACGAGAGGCGATGCAGAATTGAGCTGGGACCAGGTGAAGGGGAAGAAGGGGGCGGGGCGCAGGACGCAGGACGTGAAGCTGGCTGTGGGGCCGAGGGCTAGGCGGGGTCCCGCCTCACCCGGCACTGAGCCAGCAAAGTGAAAGGAGGGGCGGATTTGAAAGGGAAGTCAGGAGTTCTGTGTGGGGCCTGGTGAGCTGAGGGTCCCCGTGGGGACGTCCAGGAGAGAGTCAGATATGTGACTTTACTGCTCAGACAGGGGTCTGCGGAGGGACCGGGCCCCTGCCCTGTTAGACCTTGGGCACATGTCGTTGTAAAGAGCGAGACTGCCCCACGTCATCCAGAAGTCCACCGGGCTGGCTGGAGAGCAGAAAGGGGAGCCTTACTGGCAATGGCAGTTTGCAGACCTGGAAGAGAAAGTCTCTGACAGGTATAAAGGTGCTCTCTCTTCAATGAGGGAAGGGCAGGTGGTTTTTATGCCTCACGGGGTCTGTATCACACAAGAAAGTCACACATATTCAGCAGGTTTGGGGGGAAAGCCACGCCTGTCTCTGAGGGGGGTCGAGAGCATATGCAATGAGCAAACATATATGTGACATGCATTCCGTGTGCTCTTGGGGGCTGGGTTTTAGCATTAAAATGAGGTCGAATTTGGCTCTTTACTTCAAAAGGTCAACTACAGGACACAAACGCAGTTGGTGTGAGTCTCCGAGAGCTGGCTGAGCCGGCTTCATGTCTGCAGCTGCTTATCAGAAGAGAATGTGTGTAGGGCCAGTCCCCGGCCCAGTTAGAGCTGTCGCAGTCTGCGTCCTAAATCAGAGTAAGGAAGGTCTGACAGTTTGCGGGATAGCTCCTATTGTCAGGGAATTTAGCAAGAGTGTGGGTTTTCTTGCAGCTGTAGGAATTTAGGAAGTTGCCGTGCCGGCTAAGCTCTGTACCGGCGACCCATGAGGTGGCTTTTGTTTCCTTGACCTTAGAGTCAGTCTTAGTTGATAAATGGGCATCTATTTTGGTCTCTTGCATCACACGGAGATGGAGGGTAAAGATGAGATTGACTGAAATTTACAGTCCACAGCGGGCAGATTCACACAGGCTTAGCCTGGAGGCAGCTAATCCAGCACATGTATTTTTGTTGACAGGAAATCTCCTTTTTTAACACCCAGGGAAATCCCCCCTCTCCCTACCATCAGCTCCGAGCAAAAAAGGCAGCCCCTAAAAATCTTTTATGTTAATTTTATTCTCATGTGCTCATTACACCTCTTCTTGGCTGTCTATAGATATATATACACACACACACATACATATACTAACACATATATACACGTAAATACAAACATGTATCTACATGTACATATACACACAGGAACACACATATATCTCTGTGTGTTCAACAGCGTGATGTGCACAGAATGTGTTTCAGAGACCGAGGATACCTAACAAATCATGATGTTTACGCAGCCTCCTCCCTCAGGCAGACTTTTCCAACTCTGCAGGAAATTAGGACTTCATTAACATCCGTAAAATTAACAACACCCCTCATGAGTCCCTAACCTGTCACTCTAGAGATCCCCAAATACCGGAAGAACACGGCGTTCCTGAGTGCTGGAGACTTCTTGGGGCTTGGCTAGACTGGGTGTCACAGCCCCCGTGATTTCCAGGGTTACGGATTCTCACTTCCGGGTTCCTATTATCCCAACTAACTCTCTTCCTTTGTGAAAAAGACAGCCAGGGCTTTGCTGGGTCATCTTTGGCTTACTTTGGGAAAATGGGTGAGAGTGAAATGATCCAGAAGAGAGAGGGAATCAGGAAATAGCTTCTTCCCCGAATATCAGCCGATAGTGTCAGATAAATGGGTCCCGGGAGGGAGGCCGGTAGAAAGGAGCAGGTGTGGCGTTCAGGTAGGTGGCGTGAGCCCCCCAGGAGGGAACAGGAGCGGAAGAGTCACACGGATCCCCGGATTTGTAGCCGACCCGATGTTAATTTTCACATAAATCTCCTGGAAAACACAATTATTAGTTTTTTGGCCTTCGTGGAGGATTTTGTTTATTCTGGGAGGACAGAGCCCAGTTTTCCAGTGGTGAGTGGGTCCGGGGTGTTCTGGGAGGTTCACAGTGTTCAGCGGCTCACGCCGTGTGTGTGTGTCCCTGTGCGGAAAGGCTGTTCTTGAAAATGTCCCAAGCGGACAGGCTCAGCTGCTCACCGCCGCCGGCCAATTCCATGGCGCCCGCCGGCCGTGTGAGCACTCTGCGGTGTCATGTTAACCAGCGTGACTGAAATAGACTCGCGCTGTGTAAACTCGCTGTCCCGTCGCTGCGTGCTCTCTCCTGGGCTCTGACTTGAACAGCAGAGGAAGTAAAATGTCGGGAAACCCGGGCCTAGGGCTGTGCCCGCTCTGCGTCACCGCGCTAGCTCGGGTGGAGTCAGCGCTCTAGCTGGTTCTCTCCGAGGATTGAATGCAGACGTCCAGATAGCCTCTTCCCCCGGCGAGTCAGCCTGTGGTTTGGGGTGAGTCCCAGGGCGTCCTCCACGGCGGGGGAAGTGACAGCGTGTGTTCCAATGGATAGTCGCCCCTCTGCGGCTCTGGCTGTGGGTGATAAAAAGCCTCCAGTTACACGCAGACGGGGCACCCGAAACAATACATCCCGCAGGCCCCAGATAGCATTTGTCTTTTGTCGTTTTTCCAGGGAGCAACCATGTCACCGTTTCTTCGAATCGGCCTGTCCAACTTTGACTGTGGGTCCTGCCAGACTTGTCAGGGCGAGGCGGTGAACCCGTACTGCGCCGTGCTCGTCAAAGAGTTTGTCGAATCAGGTAAGCGTGAGTGGCGGGCAGGGGCCGGGGAGGGGAAGTTGGATCTTGCTGTGCATGAAGCAAGGGCGTTCAAGGTCATCTTGCTCAACTGAATTCCACAGGTAAGGCCACTGATGTGCAGCAAACCCAGGTACCTCCTCAAGGACACCCGCCTAGTGAGGGGCTCCGAGACAGGACCTCGTGACCCCCAGGTTGTCCTAGCTCCCCGCACCGTTTTCGTCGTGCAGACAAAGAGAAGGAGAAAGTGGGGTGGAGGGGATTTGGTGAGAGTTAATAGGAAAGGACTGTACTGAGCTGGAGCGGAATCCAGGACCTATATTGTTAAGCCTGGTTACCTGAAATGACTCTAGGTAGATTAAGACCGCATAACCCCAGGATCAGCTCCGAAGACCGTTCGCTGCTTCTCTGGCTGAGCTGCGATGAATGTTACCAAGCCTCTGTAATGAGCCGTTCGAATCCGGATTTCAGAAAACATACTTTTGCACTTACGGAGACCCTGCGTACATGAAAGAACAGTCATGTTTCATTGCATTTTAGTATTTATAGGCAGTTCATGGCGAGGAGGAAATGTGGGACAGTCACTGAGATTCCTTTAGGCAGCGGTCCCCAACCTTTTCGGCACCAGGGGCGGGTTTCATGGGAGACAATTTGTCCACAGATGGAGGCGGGAGGGAGAGGGCAGAGCTCAGATGGTGACATGAGCCGTGGGGAGCGGCTGTAAATACAGATGAAGCCTCACCTGCTCCCCGCCACTCACCTGAGCCTGGTTCCTAAGTTTCATAGAAGATAATTTTTCTTTGAGAGATGCAGGGAAGTAGGGATACAGAGAGATTAATAAAAGATGCATTATTAAGGCCGCTGCCACGGTGGTCAACTGGAGATTAATCCTGCAGGGAATCTCCGAGCTACAGTATAAAACACAGGGAGAGAACGATCTTACCTGAGGGCCAAGGGAGCCACGGTGCTTAAACACCAGCTCCCACCAGTCAGTGCTGGAGGGGGAGGCACCGTGAAATCCAGCCTGTGCAGTGTGGAGTGGCAAGGGCACAGGGACACAGACAGACACTGAGAGCATCTGCAGCACAAAATCTGAGAGTCTTCAAAGCAGAGAGTGCTGGGTTCCAAGATCCGTGCTGCTAAGCAGGATGATCTTGGGTACCTCAGTATGTACGTCATGGAAGGCAATTTTTCTACCAAGGTGGTGGGGTGGGGGAGGTGGAGCTTAGACAGTGATGCACGGCCACGTTCCTAACAGGCCGTGGACCAGTACTGGGCTTGGCCCAGGGGTTGGGGACCACAGCTTTGGAAGGTTCTGTTAAAACAGTCCTATTACGTAGGGAATCTCTCTGGGGTCATTTCCACACAGCTCCCTCCATCCTCACCGTTGCATTTTAAGAGTCGTATGGACTTTCCGAAAGAAAGGTAGGAGGAAGTTTATACCCCAAGACTCGCCCACCCTCACTGGCTTCTCCTGTTTCCCTGCATGCATGTCTTATTGCAGCAGACACTTTGCAGAGGGGTACGATCGCCGCGGATGCAGGTTTGCGGTAACTGCAGAAGCCGTCGAGATTCATTTACACAGAAGTGTTTACAGGGGCCCTCCTGTAAGGGTGCTGGGGCCAGAACAGAGAGGTGGGGAAAAAAATCACACACAAGCCAAAAGAACCCAGAAAGAGTGCCTTCCCTTTAGAGCATCCTTTCTTGCAGAAGAAGACAGGCAATAAGCAAAACTAGAATGCGGTAAGCAATGCTCAGTGCTACACCAGGCAGAGCCAAGGAGTGGGGGGTGGGCTGGGGACAGAGATGTTATTTTGTACAGGGTCATCCTAAAGAGGCCTGGAGGGGCAGAGCGGGACATTTGCAAATGCAGGGGGAAACTGACTTGTATCCTGGGGTTCCAAATCCCACTCTTTTGTGCCCCCCTGAAATAAAACACTTTTTGTTTCATGGCTGACTTCATCCTTCCAGCCGCTCTGAAGACTTCAAAGCCCAGGACACTGTCTGAGTCATCTCAACTTCCCCTTCTGCCCGGAGTTCTCTCCTGTTTAGTTGAAAGTGAGAATGCCACTTGCTCCCAACCTAAACCTTTCAAATGTCACAGGCATCTTTGAAGTGCAAAATGTCTTGAGTTTTTCAAAGCGGCTGCTTTTGACTTAATGGGTCTCCTGGTTCCAGTTCTGTTTACAACCTCGGGTCTCACTGACATTTGCCTCCCAAGAGCTTTTCTTCTTCTCCTGCTTCTTCTTTTAGCCTTGCCTTTGAACTTGGTCTCATCAATGCCACCTGGATCAAGAGACCTCGTCAGAAAGGAAGAAAACGTTTTTTGGTTTGTTTTTTTTTTTTTTTTTTTTTTCTCCTAAAGATTTGCCTGCGGGGTTTTGAGAAAAGTTTGGAGATTTTTGTTTTTGGTTTTGTTCTGAAGAGAAATCTCTCTGAACCTTATCATTCAAGCATCACGTCTTTAGGGTTTAAAGCCACCTGGAGCCGTGGCGTGCGAGGCTGCATTTTCCAGGCTGAATGGACAGAACACGCTGGCCACGGCGCCGCGGTCCGCGAGCTTGTGAATTTGTGAAGACCTCGACACTCACCGTGGACAGAGGCTCCTGAGTTCCGGTCCTCTTTTTAGCCGATTACAAATCCAGTGAACGAAAATGTACAAAATGCCTTGCTGCGGGGATTTTTGCCCTTTCTCTGGGGATTTTTGGCCTTTTCCTCTGCACTTGCAGAATAGTTACCGTTGGAAGGAATTATTCGACCGGGAAGCTTCGGGTCTGTGGAAGTAAAATGTTACTGTGATCATCGATATTGCCATTGGTTTCTAAAAAGCCCCATCTGCAGTCAAAAACTTTTTTAACCAAGCCATAAAAACCTTCCCCTTCCTAGTCCACCCTCCATGGTTTATGCCTTTACTAGCCAAGGTTACCTAAAATTTGAAGTTATGCCTTATTCAACTCCTTGCGTCTCCCCCAAAATAAATATTAATTTAACAAATTCAAATGCCTGTCCTGTTCAGCCTTGCGCATTGGAGAGAAGGGGCCCTGGAGGTTAGAAAGGCTTTGTTTCCTGCCTGTAAGCTGATTTTTTCCTGCTGCATCCGCATCTCTGAATGGCTAAATCTGCCACTTTCTGCTTATATCACAAGAAACAAGCCCTCAGATACAGCTGCCGATTTCTGCTTCTGAAATGATTAAAGAATAAATACCAGAGACAATCCAGTGTGGATGAAAGACAGGACAAATCTCCTTAATTCCAGGCACCTGGTGGCTGCTAGGGACGTTTCCCTTCCACTGATCACCCTGTGCCCGTCCCCGGTTCCAGGGCTCATACCTGCCTCCATCTCCCACCTGCAGGTTTCCAGTCTACCTTGCTGGCTCCACGGACCGAGACTGCCACCTGTCTGAGTTACCTGTCAGCTTTCGCTTAGGGCGCGTGATGTATGCAACATGAACCTCCATCCAACAATCAGAGAAGGAAATAATGGCTCGTTATGTTTTCATAGTTATTGCCTTTCAGGGTATTGATGCCAGATGGAAAATTTTAAAATATTTTTAAAGGATTACTCATTATAAGTTTAAATCATGCCACCATGTCTTTCAGATGAACACACAGTGGCTTTGTATTGACTGTGTTTTACTCAATGCCAGTGAAGTTAATCAGTCATATAATTGACCCTTCATAAATTAACAAAGGAGGATCTCAAAAGGCATGAAAGTTTTTTTTAAAAATTCATTTGCTCAGGTGTTCACACCCAAAGTGAAGCAACTAACTGTCGAATAGAAAAAGAACATTTCCAGTCCGAGACATTAGCAGAAAATGTGGTACATGTGTACCATGGAGCTCTACTCAGCCACAAAGAAACAATGGTGATCTAGCACCTCTTGTATCGTCCTGGATGGAGCTGGAGCCCATTCTACTAAGTGAAGTATCCCAGGAATGCAAAAGCAAGCACCACATGTACTCACCATCGAATTGGAACTAACGGATCAACACTTATGTGCACATATGGAATTAATATTCATCAGGTGTTGGGCAGGTGGGAGAGGGGAGGAGGGGATGGGTATATTCACATGTAATGGGTGCGGTGCACACCATCTGAGGGATGGTCATGCTTGTAGCTCTTACTGGGGTGGGGCAAAGGCAATATATGTGACCTTAACATTTGTACCCCCGTAATATTCTGAAATTAAAAAAAAGACATTAGCAGACTGTTGTTGTCTGAATTATCTACATTGGGCTTGTAAGATTCAGTGCACTACCTTGCATTTAGACCTTGGGACTGTCTCGTTCTGTCCTGTGTTGTCTCTGACTGTTTATGCGTTACTTTCATCCTCCCAACAGAATTACACACCCCAGAGAGCAGAGGGGACAGGTTCCCCTGTTGAGTTGAATCGAATTCTCTTCCAGAGCCGTCCGTAGGGGTAATGAGGACCTGTCTTTCTGTCCCTAGAGAATGGGCAGATGTACATCCAGAAAAAGCCCACCATGTACCCGCCCTGGGACAGCACTTTCGATGCCCACATCAACAAGGGAAGGGTGATGCAGATCATCGTGAAGGACAAAAACGTGGACCTCATATCTGAAACCACCGTGGAGCTCTACTCGCTGGCCGAGAGGTGCCGGAAGAACAACGGGAAGACGGAAATATGGGTAATTGTCCGCGCTGGGAGCTTTGTGTAACGTGCATGCACCACTAAGGGGTAAGCGCCACGCTAGCTGATGGCCAGCTTGACACTCCCATGTCATCCTAACGGTACGATGACACTGGCCTTAGATAACACACTCCCCACAGCTTAACTCATCGGTGGTTTGATAACGGCCACGATTATTTACTGTGGGATACAGAACACTCTGGTATATTCTAATCTCTTCTGATTCCTACGCAAGGTGAAGAAGGTCTCTTAGACTGGGAGAAACTGTTACTGATTTGTCACTGGTAAAGTAAGCTTGAAAATATCACAAATTCCTCTCGATTTGGGGAGGAGTTGTTGTCTGTTTATCAACCCAGTTGTTAGCTTCATTCCCCTTCTCAAGCTTTGGGAAGAGTATGCCTGAAAACTAGGTGGTCGTGTCAATTTTGTAGTTTTGACCTCAGGGAAAAAAAAATCAACACTTTCTGAGCAAGTATATAAATCTTTGCTCGAGTCACTAATCTTCAAAGACAAATTCAAGCCAAAAATATTTGTTAATGGGTCCCCATGCTTAGCTACGTCTGGCTGATTTAGTTGAGCGGTATCTATGGAGCTTGGGGGGTTCTGGAAGCAAAACTCCCCTAGCGGAGCTGCTTAGGCAAGTAGGAAAAGGTTGAACAGGTGGATGATGCCACATGTGTGCAACTCGGTGTTGAAGAGTTTACACGAACCAGGTAAGTCAGAGTGTGAGGCTCTAGCTGGGCCGAAAGTGTGGAGCCTTTGGCTGGGTGAGAGGAAGAGATAGAATGTCTATTCCAATTTACCCCCTTCACATATGTTTTCTGCTTCTGCCTAATTTTTTTAAAAAGAAAAGAGTCGTCAACTCCCTAATTTTAAACACCATTCATGTTTCCTTCTCAATTAATGAAAGGATAGCTAGGGGGCTTTCTAATCCTTTCGGTAATCAGCTTCCACTGACACACGGGTTGCTTTTCTATTTATATCTTGTCAGGTCGCCTTTGATTTCTTGCTAGGATTTTGCTGATTTTATTCTCACCAGACTTTCCACTCTCCTTGCGGCTTTTTTCGACGCAAGCATGGAGACCCTCGTTTAACCGACTAGCACACTTTTGGCATTTTTAAACATTGTGGTTTTTTTTTTTTCTTTCCAAAGTTATTTCTTAGTTTACTTCTATTTTATTTTTTTAAAAAACCAACAGATTGTTTTGGACTTATATTTCCCTTTAATTTTATTGAAATCTGCTTTCTTAAAATTAATCTGGTTTCTTTTATTAAGAAAATGATTTTCTCACACCTGCCTTGCACCTCCGTAGACACCGTCTGGTCTCTAAACGCCACGCTGGGCTTGCCTCCCGCTCCACCGGCGGAGTAGCCGGTTGCCCGGTCGTCCCCCATCACTTCCCTGAACGTGCCGGAGTGTGACTTCCGTGAACACTGTTTTCCCGGCAGCTCACTGGTTCGGTTTCCCCCACTGCCACTCATTCCTGAGTATGATAATTTTGGCCACCTGGTGCCAATTGTCACCATTTCCTTTGGAAATGGGCCCCTTACCCCTCGCTCTTCTGTTTCCATTTTTGCCATCTTATTCCACGAACCAGAGAACCGTGGTGTCTACACTCGATGTCAAAAACACCTCTCTTCTCATAACCTGTTGAAGCTCGCATGAGAATTTACAGCGGGCCCCCACAGGACAAGCTAATTTTGTCGTAAAATTCTCACAGCAATGATGCTGTGACATAGACTTTGCTATTATGTCAGTTTTTCAGAGATTTTCCAAGGCTTGGTGTCTTGCACAGGACACACAGCCCGAAAATGATGTAGCCACAATTCAAATTCAATCCTGGGTTCCACACCACCTTACTTAGTAGTTCTCTGTTGTACTCTGAGATACAATGACTGATAATGACCTTCCATTCACCTTCTTTCCTATTCTTCTTAGTCTATTAATGGTGTAGTGGGATGGTTTCATATATTAGTGATTAGTGCTCAGATTGTCTTGGACTTGGGTTTGTCCTTTTTTCTTTTTATGTCACTTTACAAGAGATCCTCCATCATCCCTTAAAATGACACTTTGTCCTGGTCCCTTCTACATGGTAATACGGTACTGAAATGTATATTTTTAATCCCTTCCCAGACTAATCTAAAATTTCCTTTACTGGATCAGCCAGCACTTACACCCAGCCAAAAAAACCAGTCCCTCCTCGTGAAAGAAAGAGGCCACCCCACAATTGCCATGATTAACCTAGACATGCACCCCACATGGGAGGGAAGAGAGGGCTCTGGAGGGACCCTCAAAGCAGGATTTATCTTTCCCCCCAAAACACCTGCTTTTCCCCCAGGGCATGGAGTCCTAGTGCCTGTGATTCTTTCTCATGATTAAGATCTGGGTCTGCCCGGCACAGTTCTGCAGATAAGCAAATCACAGGGCAGGAACACCAAACACGATCTATTTTAGAATTTCGGTTCGCCCTGACGTACATTTTGATCTCCAAGTAAAATTAACGAATTGCTCGGGCGTTTTAATAAAAGAAAGGCCATCCTCACGGCCGCTGCGCTGTCCTGATGATAATGAGCATGAGTACAGTGGGAAGGAACAATGACCGTATTCTGTGCTGGAAACCTCCTGCCAGTAGCCAGTGATGTCATTGAACTTGGGGCTTATTTCACATTCTGATTGATGTTTCTCTCCTTCTCCCAACCAGTTAGAGCTGAGACCTCAAGGCCGAATGCTAATGAATGCAAGATACTTTCTGGAAATGAGTGGCAAGTGACATTTCTTCTTCCTGTTTGGGGGTGAGGAGGGCATGGCCTTCTCCTCTAGTGCAACTTACGTTACTTTTGCGATTATCACAGGAAAGAATCAGGAGAAAAGGGAGGCGCGGGAATTTTCTCAAAATTCCTAGTGGTGCTCAGGCGTGAATTGAAAATACGCTCTCTGGGCTGGATAAACATAGAGATATAAAACATTCACAGCAGTCTCTTTCAGGCGGGGTGAATTCGTACGCCCATATCGCTTTTACTGTCTGTCCTTATTTTAATTTGGGAGTTCAATGTAAATGCAAAAGACTGTGTGTTGTGATGTGTACGCACATTGTCTATGTGTGAACGGTGGGCCATGACACGCTATCACACCACCAGTAAAATGCAGGAAAGAAAGAGACAAGTGTTGTCCATAAATGTAGCGGCAGAAATGCTAATTTGAGATTAGTCATCTCAAATCCCTTTTGGAACAAAGAAGGGTGAAAAAAATGCGTGGCTAAAGAGCTTTGGTTCCATGTCCCGTTGTAGACTTTGGCCACAAAAGTTAAATTTCCCGTGACGGTGTGCTTGTCACCTGCAACACGCTTCCAGTGCCGTTTACACGAATCAAGTGCTGCTACTCGTAAAACCCTAAGCTTCAGTATGGACACGTGAGCTTCCTGAGGGTAAACTGATTTCATTTTTTGCCTAATTAGATTTGCTACCAAGAAGAAGAGAGTTTTAGTTTAGAGATTTCTGGTGCTTTCTGGGTTTTTGCTTAATGCATACAATTCCTCTGGGTCCAGATCCGAACAAATACACTGGAGAAAGCGATGTTACGAGATCATGAGGGAAAACGGGAACAAACTCACCAGATATTTGATGATATTGAGGCATGGTTATTAACTTCCGTAGGTGCGACAATAATATTGCGGTTATGTTTTTTTAAAGGAGTTCTAATCTTTTACAGATACATGCTGAAATATTTCTAGATAAGATGATACCATGAATTTGCTTCAAAATAACCCATTGGCATAGAGTGGGGAGAGTGTACTAGGTGTATCGGAAGAGAGAGGCCATGAATTGGTCACTCTTGAAGCTGTATAATTAGTATGCAGAAATCGATTACAGCGTTTGCCCAACTTTTGTGCGTACTTGAAATTTTCCGTAGTGAAGTTTTTTAAAAAGAAAGAAAAGCCTGCTTCCTCGGTCCTGAAAACCATCTTTCTCTTTCTTAACATTTTTGCCTCCATGACCTTTTCTTTTCTTCCTTTTCCTGACTGTATTTATGAGTTTCTGTCTCTTCACTACTCCTTCGATTCCTAAACCCTCAGCCTCTGGCTTATTTCACGTGATCTGCTGGAGCGGTCTTCTCCGGGATCGTGACCCCCCAACACGAGTTTCTGGTTCTCAGCCTCCGGGTTCCTGGACGTGTCTCCATCGTCAATGCTGAGACACTCCACTCTTTCATGGCTTACCTGGTGTGATACGGGCTACGTTTCCCTCTTAGTTTTTCAGCTACCCCTGCTTGGTGTCTTTAGCAATTCCTTTTCCTACCTCCTAAAAAACATGGGTGTCGTATCTGTGAGCCTGTTCCACGGGCGTTATGCTCTGCCTCTTACAGGGGGCTGCTCTTGCATGTGCCGGAGCCCCCGTCTTGACGGTTGGCCACCGGGGAGTTAGGGATAACAGCTCACGTCCCCATCGTGCACCCAGCACAGCAACGCACTCGGAGCTGCTCCGGAAACATCTGTGATCTGATTGACGACGAACAAGTGATCGATCAGACTAAATAAAGAGATTAGGAGCCGTTAGTGTGTAAGAAAAAAAAACAAACAAACATAAAAAAGCTTAGTCGAGCCAAGAAATAGAAGAGCGGATTGTTTCGGAAGTAAATATAGTTCATTCCCAAAGAATTAAAGAAATTCTGTGCTCTTACTTTCAGTCTTTGGTAATAATTGAAATGGGTAGAGGACAAACAAAATCACAGAAAGGAACAAGGGAATAAATGCATTTCTAGCAATTTCTGATTTGTTAAAAATTTGTAGCGTTATGGTCTAATGCACAAATTTATGTGTTTTTATATATATATATATATACACACACAATAATACAGTTAGGGTTCCCAGAATAATTCACTTCCATTCTCTGAATTTAAAAGTATTTTTGTACTTAAATTTATGTCACCTGGACCAAAATAGAAATGAGCCACATGTGGTTCTATAAACAAATGACCTAGCACGCCAGTCACAGGTTGTAAATAGATCTCCCCACTGAGACCAGAACTTGCAGGAGAAGATGATCAACTCAGTGACCCTCCATTGACCCCTCATTAGCCAAGCCTAATTTATTTTCAGCCTACTTCTAAGTAAAAAGACCTAAATTACCCAGCCTCAAATTATTAGGCAAAGTACGACGGCCCATCTAGGAACTGTCTAGAGGGCTACTGGGAGTGTGCTCCATCTGGGAGTTTGGGGTGATTGCCATAACCCCACCTCTGGGCCAGTGCAGACAAGACTTGAGTCCTGGGACACCCACAGCAGGACCTTTGTCCACGTGGTGTGTTTCTGGCCCGGCCACTACTAGGGACTGGAAAACCAGGTGCCGTGGAAGGGACACTGGCCCCAAGTGACCTTTCAGACTAATGCCACTGCCTAGCCAGAATAGAAGTCATTTAGGTTAAATATTGTTAATTTTTTATATTGGTGAAATATCCTGAGCCCGTTATTCATGCTAAACCTCGATTTTTTTATATTCGTAACAATAAAAAAACAGACTAAGCAATCCAAGCATCTTCAAGCTATTGTAAAAATTATAATTTTAGGAGTTAAATTCATTATCCTCATTTTGTTTTTATCTGTTTGTATATTTATTTCTTATTTTAGCAACTGTTATTTTTATTTCTTTGTTGTTTAGCGTATTATTCGCTCTCACTGGTGCTCAGCACGCTGTTCAACCATGGCTGCCTTACCATTTTGTGTTTTTGGGGGGACCTAGACTTCAGCGAGGTCATCATGGATATTCTCATAAGTTGCTCGTCTTAGGGTCCTTCAGCCTTTTGGAAAGACGTCACCCGGGGATAGGGCACGGTGGGCAGGGACGACCCAGAGCAGCTCCACCAACATTCATGAGCCCAGAGGAAACTGAATAGACGTGAATTTGATGGTTTGATATATGAGACTAGGCAACACACAGGATTACCTAGACACTAAAAAAATTGCAGTGATCGTTGTCCAGCCCTTTCCACACTGGCGAGTGTAATCTGTAGCTGGTGCGTTTGACCTACGTGGACATCAGGAACTAGCACACACGACTTCCAAAGTTCTTCTGCAAACGTCTGGCCAGCTGCCTTCTAAATGCAACCTGCTGTACAGCATCCTGGCCCCTCAGAAACGCCAGTCCCAAGTTGCTATCAGTACACGCACGATTGTCTAGAATTACAGACGGAAAAGCATTTGCCACTTCCTGCCTTTCCGGCTGACTCATCCTTGGGGGTGACGAAGAGAGGCTGAAGAATACCCTGAAAATTCTGATCTCTGGTTTTAAACACTGGAAGAGGATAGCTCAGCCCAGTAAAAGAGGAGGGAGGGATTGAGCCAGCAGTACAGCTTCATTGTTTGCACCCTCTCCTAGTACACTCCGTGGTAACTCTGCACTGGAGAACTAAGGAGAGAAGCTTAGTGTCGCACCCGCCTTACTAAGTACCGGGGAT
Source organism: Lepilemur ruficaudatus (assembly GCA_963574885.1). NCBI lineage: Eukaryota > Metazoa > Chordata > Mammalia > Primates > Lepilemuridae > Lepilemur > Lepilemur ruficaudatus. Next base: position 24,923 of record CAUYRT010049930.1, read on the forward strand.
GTTACTGTGTAGGCACTTGATGCTTGTCTCTCTCTGTCCCCCCCGCACCCGGCTGGAACGGTCATGTTGCAGAGCTTTACTTTGTCCCTTGCTGTCTTCCTGCAGACACAAAGGACATGAGTGAATTTGAGACCGAGGGCTTCTTTGCTTTGCACCACCGCCGGGGAGCCATCAAGCAGGCCAAAGTGCACCACGTCAAGTGCCATGAGTTCACCGCCACCTTCTTCCCACAGCCCACGTTTTGCTCCGTCTGCCACGAGTTTGTCTGGTACAGTAACTTGGCGTTTCTCTCCAAGCTCCAGGCTGTGTATTTTGTTGCATCCTCTTTCCCTGGCGTGCCCCCGCGTGGGAAAGGGCGCAGGAACAGGTGCCACGTGGGCGTCGTCAGTGGCCGGGGCTGGGAGGGTTAGAGGGTGGGTGTGATCCAACGAGAGATTTTCGTATCGCGGCTCCCGGACAGCAAGGGAGCCACGTCCAGGAAAGAGGCCCAGAGGACGTTAGTTTCTAACAGGAGGCTGCGGGGGGTGAGCAGGGAGAAACAGAAGAGGAGGGTATGTATATTGTACGCACAGTCTTACAGTTTTACAGTCAAAGCTGCCACCGCCTGACGGCCCAACTGCACCCGTGCAATTGTTTGCAACAGACAGCACTTTCCCATCGTAGCTAATGGATTAATGTTTACGAGGCTCTTGGGTGTCTTAACCGCCACCAAACAGAGATCAGTTCAAGCCTCAGGAACCACGTAGAGAAGCCAGTGACAGAGAGGAGACTGGAAATGACTCCGTTTCTGGTTCTCAGCACCCGCGCCTGTTATAAAGTCTGCCCTTCCCTCCGGGCCCCTGCGGAGTCTGTCAACACACGGCTCTCCCTAACCGGGGCATCCGAAGGCCAAAGAGACTTCTGGTGGATTTTCATCAACGTGTTTTTGTCTTATGACTTAAACCTCCTTTCTTCCTCATAATGAGTGTCCCTCAGGAATTCGTCTTAAACTTGAGACTTTGTTGGCTGCAAATATTCTCCGACGCTCGGAAAGAGGAAACAAGAGTGTGTTGCAGACGTCCTCGTTCACCCGTAGTGAGTTTAGCGAGGCAATGAGTTTTTAGGTCTCGGCACGTGGAATTCTGCTTCCAGGAGCCCACGATGCACTTTTCTGGTCACGCATTTTAATGTCTGTGTGTTTGTTTGGAAAATGCAGAAATGAAAAGGAAACTGGCGGCTCCTCATTTATTTAGTTATCCATTTTTTGACAAAGCAGCTAAAAATAGAAAACATGATGTCAACACTCTTTGCAAGTTATACCCCGGGACCAACGCTCTGTGGTCTTGGAAGCTCTTAGATCTCGTTCCCCTCTTGAAAGTCTTTGGTGCTGATGTTGACGTGATCGTCCGAGTAAAGTCAGTCCTGTGCTTTATTGCAGGGGCCTGAACAAACAGGGCTACCAGTGCCGACGTAAGTAAGAAGGATTTCTGTCGTATCCACGTCATTCTTTTCGTTTAGTAATTCCTTACCTTCTGCAAATCTTAAGCGGTGATTCTTTCTTTTCAGAATGTAATGCAGCAATCCACAAGAAGTGCATTGATAAAGTCATAGCTAAGTGCACAGGATCGGCCGTCAACAGCCGAGAAACCATGGTACGTATTCAGAGTCCTCTCTTTGTCTGACATACGATGATTTTATCCTCGTATTAAATTTCATAGGCCGCTCGTGCTTTTTAATAATGCCTGAACTTGGATGTTTACACTGACCAATGAACATCAGTCTCCCCGGAAATCTTTCCTCTTCAGGACTGAGTTGTTACCGAGTTCCCCAAACTAGAGGGTGGTAAGAACAGCACCCCATGAGAATTTTAATGACTCTACCTTTTGCAGAAAAATGCAATAGAAAGTGGGCCAGAAAGCACAGTTTTGATTGATCGTATGAGAACAACCCTTGTGGCATCAGAAATAGCGTAAAAGCCACGTGGGTGATTTTAAACTTTCAAGTGGCCACAGTAAATAAAGGCAAAAGCAACAGGTGCGATTAATTTGAATACGATATTTTATTTAATCCAAGCTGTCCAAATAGTATCATTTCAACAACTATAAAAAATGGGTGAGATATTTTAGCTAATTTTTTCATGCAAAATCTTCAAATTCCAGTGTGCATTTTACGTTGGTAGCGCATCTCAATTCCAGCTCACCACCTTTCAAGCGCTCGCCGGCCCCGTGTGGCTAACTGGTTTTCCTGTTGGAAAACACATGTGCAGAGTCATCACTAGCCGTGTCTTGGGCCACTGGGGCTGGTGTTCAAGGCTTGGACTGGTCGCCTTCCAACCTGGACCCGGATGTAGCCATTGCTCATGTTTACACTGTGGAATATGAAATGAGTTCTAAAAGTTAATTTTTTTCTTGGTTGAAAACGGCAAGAGTAGGTGCTGAGCAACTTTTAAACAATTCCACACAGCTGGTGCAGACCGGCGTGCCCGGCAGAGCATTAGGTCTGCCAGTGTTAGTGAAGACGGCTGCTGTGCTGCGCTCATTCCCAAAGGAAGTATTTGACACATGGACTGCCACGCTAGAAAAAAAATTTTTTCCTTGGGGCCACGGCGTTTTATTACGAAAATAAAATAAAAACTTCAAAGACAAAATGATCCTTTCTAACTTAATGAAAAATTTGTTATTTTACATTGTTTTCCATACGTGAGTTCTATGCAACGTGAAAAATGGTTCACGTGGCTCCCAAGGTAAAGAGACGTGCGAGTTACATGTGCTTCACGAGGCCCCCAGCTCAAAACTAGTGCGAGTTAAATACAACTCACGTGGCGGTTAATGTGTTACTTAGACATTTCTGCAGAGAGATTATAAGTCTCAAGAAAATAGAATGTTTTATCTTGCAAAAGAATACTGGCGTTCTTACCAGGCATCCAACTACCTGAGTTTTTGTTGTTGTCCAGTGGAGAAGTTTGATTTTTAAACTCTGGAAAACTTAAAAAACAAAAAAAATCCTGCAATATATCTACCACTAGTATCCCTTTCCCACTTACCTCTCCCCATTTCCCCAAGCCTTTCCATTTATTTTGAGGCAGAGAAGAGAATAGATGGGCTCTGATTCTGACTGCCAAGTTCACAGATATTCCGGCTCCATCGCTGTGTGACCTGGGCGAGTTTCTGGCCCTCTCTGGGCTTAATCTCCTCATCCGTGCAATAAGGAGAGTAATAGAAGCTACTTCAAATGGGATGTCCTGAGGACTACATGAGATACCTCCTGTGTAACAGACGATGCGTGTGACATAGTTGTCTCTCGCACCTGGTGGGACACGTCATTGAACTGCTCTGGCCGCCCCCGTCACGAGTAACAGGTGTGAAGATGCTTCCCACGTCGGGCTCTCACACTGATAAGCCTGGAAAGGTGTTTCCCCTAGAGGAGGCATTTTTTGACATTTTCAAAAGGTAAAAGCACTAGTTCTGGACTGAACAAGGAAAGGAAATATTTATATTAACACAGGAAGAAAGAAGTTTCATTTATTTAAACGGCAGCAGCGGTTCCTGAGCTCTCGTTTAAATAAACAGCCCGCGTGCCTTCTTCCCGCGCGCACAGCTCAGACCTCGGCGGTCTGCAGGGCGCCCGGCACGTTTTATTACCCAAGCCGGCCCCATACCCACGACTGCCGAGGGCTCCTCACACGGGCCCGTGAGCCCTGACGAGTGACGAAGGGGGTTTGAGATGCGCACGGTGGCTGCGCTCTCACTGCGGTCCCTGCTAGTTACGCTGAGGTGTCCGCGAGGACATCCGCAGTCGGCGCCCCGGGCACACGCACACACGGTCTCACCTTCCACCCTTCTCTTCCAGTTCCACAAGGAGAGATTCAAGATCGACATGCCGCACAGATTCAAGGTCTACAACTACAAGAGCCCAACCTTCTGCGAGCACTGTGGGACCCTGCTGTGGGGGCTGGCGCGGCAGGGGCTCAAGTGTGACGGTGAGTCCAGCGGGGGTGAGCGTGGCCCCACGCGAACCCCCAGGGGTGCACGGGGCAGCTTTCGGGAGAGCAGGAGCGGGGGGCGTGGAGGTGCAACTTCTGCACCCAGCCCGGAGGAGCCACGGTGGCAAATGCCATCTTCCCGGGACCACACGCTGCTGCTTTCCTTTCCTTCCACCCTGCATCACCCTCATCCTCGTGCCCCAGAAAAGTGCACCAGACAGTTCAGGTTCAAGGTCAAGGTCTCTGGCCCCTGTGCCTTCTGTCATACTGTGGCCCTGGGGAGAAATGAAGACAGTGTTTCTCCTCTGACTGGTCCCTCTGCCAAGATCCCACTTCACTCTGACCCGACCCCCTGATTCCTCGGTGGGTTCTGGGCAGCCCCTCCCGGTTCTGGCGGGTCCAGCTGTGGGCTGCCCCGGCATCCCCTCTGCACCAGCTGGTGAGATGCCCGCCGTCAGCTCACCCAGGAGCAAGCCCAGCCCATGCCTGTGGCTGGTGCGTGGTCCTGCACAGAGAAGTTCAGCGACGTGAGCCTGACAGTCTATCCCTAAACCATCACTGGGAGCTCAGAGTGCCCAGAAAGGGGCCGGTCCAGCTCGGGACCCCGTTTCCCCTCCTCTGGTGCCCCCTCAAAGGCCGGATCACAGCACAGCCTAAGCCACTCTTTACCGACGGAGTTACTCAGACTCACCTTGAGAAAAGGAAACGCAACAAGGCCTTCTTGCTCCGAAACCCCAGGTTGCCAGGGCGATAACCTTTAGAAACGGAGATGCTGGCACACCAGGATTAGAGAGGAGGGAAGGAAAAAAATCCCAACAAGAAGGGACAAAGCACTCTGCCTTCTGGGGGTGGCAGGGCCGGATGGTACAGTCACAAAAGGAGGACCTCCTGCCGCAGCGAACACCTGTCTCGTGATGAACTATTGAGTAGCTACGCCACTTTATTTTTTCTTGGTGGCCCTACTTTGATGTGTGCCCCTGGCTGGCACACGCCTTCTCCTGTGGGTGCTGCAGGTGGCACAGGGGAAGGCACCTAGCACATCCTCTCTGTCCTCATCCTACTAACATCCACCTGCCTGGTGGAGCCCCGAGCAAGCGACATCTCGGCGGAGGCAGGAGTCAGGCTCCCAAATCATCACCCAAACTGAACGTTACAGGGCGTCAGCATTAACCCTGAGATCCCTCCCCTGCCCTGAGGTACCACTTACAGCTTTCTCTGCGCACCTGCTCAAGAAGACGCGGGCGGACAGTGGACGGGGCGCACAGGCCAAAATAACATCCCCGGATTCTCACCGCATGAACAGAAACGGGAATCATGAAATTCTCACCGGCTGGTTCTCTGGGGAGGTCTCAGGCCAGGTGTCCGTCCCGGGAGCCCACCCGCCCGGCCTGGAACTTCCCGAGGGTTCCTGGCATTATTTCACAGCTCACCTGCCTGCTTTGTTCCGCTCCTTCTTCCAACATTCTTTCCTCCCCCTCCCATTCTCTCCTGCTCTCCTACACCTGTGTCAGGCACTCCCCTCCCCCTCTTCCTTCATTCCCCTTCCTCCCTTTCTCCCCTCCCCCTCCCTCCCCGAGCATTTTCCAGCCTTGGCCCTGCGCCCGCCTTCTCTCCCGGGATTTTTTTCCCCACCTCTCCCCCCACCCCCACCAGTCAGTCTTGCTTCCTTCTTAAGTAGGGTCTCCTGTAGCCTTAGCCCTGCCTCCTCTCTGCCCCCACGGTAATTCCCATGAAAATAGCCATCAAAGGGGACTATTTGCACTCCCAGAGATCCAGTTACCGCCGGATAGGTTAGTAGCAAAGAATTATGGCCCCGTAGAGGGGACGTGGCCTTTCTCCAAGACCCTGCGAGTTGGAGACAAACACGGACCGGGCTGCAATCTTAGGGAGCGAAGTACAACCCAGTCCCGCACTGCACGGTCCCTGCCGACGCCGCAGTCCGTGCATGGCAGGGACCGCGGGTGGGGAAAGGGGGCTGGGGCCACCCCAGTGAACACCTGAAACCGAACACGGGTCACGCTGACAATTCAGAACTCTGAGCGCCGTCATGCAGCACATCTCCCCTGTATTAAAGACTTTAAATGGGCATAAAAGAGTTGGCTTCCGGTGGATTTTTGTGGCTGAACCTACACATAGATGCTGGACCTAGTAAGAGTTCATAGTAATCTACACGGAAACACTGCCTTTATTTTGTTTTTGTGAACTATCTCAGGAAGAGCGAGCTCGTGAAAACTACAGGTGCCAAAATGTCACCTAAATGTTTTAACGTACTCATCAACGCGGTAAACGGTGAAGACGAAAGACAAGCTGTGTTTGCTGAGCACCTACCCGATGCCCATCACTGTGCGGAGCTCTTTGCGCACACAAGTGCAGATAAGATTAGAGCTGCATGATCCTGCAGCTCCCACTGCCTGATTCCATTATAACAAGCCCAATTTACGGATTTCTGTAGTAACAAGTAGTACTTGAGATTAGAGTTAGATTATCGGCTGGAGTTTGGAAACCTGTGTTAGATTTTTTTTTTTTAATTTTAATGGTGATGTTTCATAAGCAAAATCTGAATTTTCTTAAATGAACGACACGATGTCATCATTGTCTTTGCACAGGCAAAGGCAATCCAGGAAGGATCCCATGGTCGTAGGCAGTGGAGGTTAGTCCTTTAGGGTGCTGTTTCCAGGACTGGTGGATCAGGACACTCACCCAAAATTGCAGGGTCCCTAATCTGGGAGCCTATGTGGATTGTTAGTTCAGTGCCAGGGAAGCCCAAATCTGAAGCCCACGGAAAACACGTGACCTGCCCAAGGTCACATCTCCCCGAGCAGTGCTCAGGTATTTCCCACTCCTTTGTCTTTCTCTTTAGCAAAATCTAGAATAACACTTCACGTGACTTATAAAGGTGAAAGAAAACTTCAGTTCCTTTTTTTTGGAGCTACTTTCTGTAACTAGGTCATAGACGTGGACTTAAGCCATTAATGCCTGTGTGCAAGAAATCTCTCTCTCTTTACGACCTTGAAACTACTTAATCAGGACTCAATCTAATAATTGTTATTTGCAAGAGATGGCCCAGCCAGGGGCAAGGGGACAGAGAGCAGGGAAGGAAAGCCATTTAGGGAGGCAAAGAGGCCCCAAGTAATAAGTCAGCAAATCTGCCTGCCACAATTAGACAGTGTCGTAATCATTCCGGAGAGGTCGATTGGTTTGCTGTTAGCCAGGTCTCCACAGCCCCTGGCGTCCTCAAGCCACGGTGCCATCTCCGTAAAATGATGGTCATCGTACTTCCTGCACCCGGACTGTCACACTGGCCACGAGGAGCATGGAGCGGTGTTTTCTGAACAGCTCTCAGAAGGGTGCCTGTCAATCCAAGCAGAGGTGCTCAGGACCTCAGGAACTTTGCACCCTAAGGAGAGGACCAGATGGCGTGTCCTGTGCAGGGGGCAGCAGACATGGGCACAGGGACAAGAGCAGGAGGGAAAAGAGGCACTTCTGCCCCGAGTCCTGTTCCCACGCTCCAGTGACGTCACGCTGGTGTGGCCACCTGAGCTCCACTGTGGGCTTAGGACAGCCCCCTCTCATGTCCCGGGGGAGAAAGATAAAGACTAAAAGGATGTCAAGGCTTAACCCTGCCCACCCTCTCCTGTCCTTCTGTCCTCCAACGAGAGGATTTCACTTCAGTAGCCTCAGATGAATTTCACAACTATAAAATAAATGAAAAATCCAAGTTTCCTGTGAGTGACCAGAAGTCCATTGGCTCCCCCCCACACCCTCTCAGTCCTGTCTGTGGGAGACCCCGCTAACCTGGCGCCCCCCGCTACCCAGGGCTCAGAGCTGTGCACGCCCATCGTCCCCTTTCTTGGCCAATGGTCAAGTCTCCTGGTGCATTAGCCCCAAAGGTGAGCACGAGGTCTCTGGCCACTCTCCCTCCTCCTTACCCTGCGCCGTCTCACACAGACACACACACACCACCTTCCCTTCTGCAGGCTGACGCTGGGAGGGTGGAGAAGCTCGTATAGCAGCCGGGGCAGGAGCAGTGATAATGCTCGGCCCCGGACCAGGGTGGGAGGCAGCATCCCTCCCTCCCGACGTCACCGTCTTCCTCCCAGCTGCGGTACAGCCCGAACACACACCGGCAGCAGGCTTCCCTCCCTGGACACGGGGCCCTGTCCCACCTCCAGAGAGAGAGTCACTTCCCGGCTCCGGTGGGCGCCACCCCTCCGGCTCACCGCCCCCTTTCTTCGTTTCAGCATGCGGCATGAACGTGCATCACAGGTGCCAGACAAAGGTGGCCAACCTTTGTGGCATAAACCAGAAGCTAATGGCTGAGGCGCTGGCGATGATCGAGAGCACCCAACAGGTAAGGAGCGCATGACGTGGGCACGTTCCTGCCTTCTCAGCTCAACGGGGACGCCGGGGTCCTTTTGCCCTCTGCCCTGTAGCAGCCCTGCCGGAAGCACAGAATGAGAATGCGTTTCTGAGCACCGGCCCATGCCCCGCCACGTGATTTGGGATATTTATTTATTTACTATATTTGTCTGTGTGGATCTTTGCTAGATCTTAAGTTCTTTGTGGAATGATCAGGGCAGAAACAAAGTCTTTAAAATTATTGAGGATTCATTGCCAGCTTTGTAGGGATTTATTAGTGTTAATGTAATAGCCGGTGATGGGGAGGGACACTTATTTGCTAGAATCACCCCCCAGATCCCCCCAGAACACCGAGTCCAGGGCAGCTTTTGCCTGGCCATTTATTACTTCGGCATTGGTTGAATCCCCACATCCAAGAACAAACCCTCTTGAAGACCTGGCATGCCTGTTTTTCCATGCGTTGCCTGTCTGTTGTTATTTGCGACGTGGGCAGCCGGGGAGAATCCAGTCGGCCCCCAGAAAAGCGTGCAGGAGCTGAGTGAGTTCTGCTGATGCTACCACACAACCGATGGACTCCCCCGAAATATGGGATTCCGAAAGAATGTTGAGGGAAAGAGGAGCTTCGGTGATGCTATGCATGTAGGAAACTTAGATGGCTTTTGTCCCCACGGACAGCAGGCTGAGCTGTCCCGTCAAGGCATCAAGGTGGGCGCGTGGGTGGTCTGACTCTCTGTCTGTCACCCAGGCTCGCTGCTTAAGAGACGCCGAACAGATCTTCAGAGAAGGCCCAGTTGAAATTGGTCTCCCAAGCTCCATCAAAAGTGAAGCGAGGCCGCCATACTTACCCGCACCTGGAAAGAGAGGTAGCCGTCCCGGCCCGTGGTTGAGTCGATGTCAGCAATTAACCTTGATTAACCTTAAGCTGGGTCCTCTGGATTTAAGGTCTCAATTTACCTCACCTGACAGGCAAGGCTGTTCTATCAGAGATTACAGATCCAGCCACCAGCTAAGAGACTCCTACTTCTTAGGAGAGAATTCAAACTACGCCCCATTAGGTACCTTTGTAAGGGGGGGAGAGGCGAGGCTTAGAAATGGGATATATCTGGAGGACACAACTGCTAACATTTCCTTAGAATTTTTTTTTAAAGCCCACAGCATTCCCAGGTGGTCCCCATCCAAGCAGGAACATGACTCTGTTGGAATTTTAGAATGTTACTTCCCGTCAAGGTTAACTCTTTCATAGAAATAAATCTACCTTAAAGATGGTGGGAATCCTACAGGGGACATTCTTGTTCTGCACCTTTAAGAGTTTTTAAGGAAATTTAAGGGTAGAAACGCGGAGAACAGTAGGGCTCCAAGCCCTTGGCATTCACGGCATCACGGAAGTTCATCCGGCCCGCTCTTTGAAGGTAGTTCATGAGAGAGTAGACCACAATGTTCCGGGACCTGGATGGCTCCAGCATGCTTTATAAGGTGCATATTTCCCTTGCACTGCAGGGAGAATATGAAGGATAAACCTAGGGATTAAAAAAATAAAAATGATGTTATAAACCAGGGGAGATTCCAAAAAATGTTTTTCTCTATTTCTGGACTTAAAAATTGAAATGGAAGGTTCGGGTTAGATTTAGGAAGGGTTGGGTCTCCAGGCAGTGAAGCAGACCATGTCCCGGACATGCTCCACGCAGGCAGCGTCTGGACTTCAGTTCTGTGATGAATGGCGCTGTTTGGATCCTTAACAATCCGCTAGATTTCGTTTCCTCTTCCCTCACGCGGTAATTCATAGAAATCGATGCCCCTGCGCCTGTGAGCCACACACACAATTGAAAATCACTTTTTCTCAAATTCGGTTCAAACCCCCAGCTGCCCACGGTTTGACATTGTTAAATGTGCTCGGGCATTTTGCATATATGGTCTCTTGGTGATTGGAATGGGTTTCTTTAAGCTGAGCTATATTTCCCAGACTGTGGATAAAAAGACACGGTCCACACCCCAGATGCCAGGCTCACAGACAGGTGGAGAGGTGTTAAAGCCGCCTGAACCCCAACCCCCCAGCCCCCCCAGGATGGGAAGTGGGAGGGAAAGCGTGTGCTCTGTGTAACTAGAATGATGCTCTACGGCACCTGTTAAACCGGGAACAGGTGTTCCCGGTTTAACCGCCAGCTTGCCATTTCCAGAGCCTCAGGGAATCTCATGGGAGTCTCCGTCAGAGGAGGCGGACAAAACGTGCCATCATCCGGAACCGGAACCCAACACGGAAAGGCCGTCTCTCCATATGAAACTGAAAATCGAGGACTTCATCTTGCACAAGATGTTGGGGAAAGGAAGTTTCGGCAAGGTACGCTCCGGCCCTGCAGAACCCTGCAGACCGGGTTCCAGGAGCCAGACGACGGGACTGTGGTCTGGGGAACTGCCCTCGTGGGGCCAGAACCACGCGTGCGTGTGTGTGTGTGTGGACACAGGTTTCCCGGGAGACCTCTGGATAAACAGGGGCCCCGGGGGCTCTGGGGAAATAGCTGCTTCTGATTCCTGGGACTCTGTCTCCCCAAAGCCACTGTGCTTGGAAAGTGAACACCCCACACGCTTGTGAGTTTCGTGTCTTTGGGCGTCAAAGAAACAGGAAGGTGCCTTGGCCACTGCCTCTGTCACACGGGTTTGTGTATTCTGTTGTTTTGTTTTTTTCTCTTTTGCTTCATTCTCAACGCTGGAGTGTTGTTTCACTTTGTTATGTGACTTATTTTCCTCTCTCTATTAAATGCCTTCAGGCTTGTGTTAGTTTGCTGGGGCTGCTGTAACAAAATATCCCAGCCCGGGTGGCTTGACCGGCAAAAATGCATTTTCTCACAGGTCTGGAGGCTGGAAGTCCAAGACCGAGGTTTCTTCCAAGGCCTCTGTCCTTGGCTTGTGGGTGGCTGTCTTCCCTCTGTGCACATCTGTGCCTGAACTTTCTCTTCTTCCAAAGACGCCCACCTTAATGACCTCATTGAACCTTAATTACCTCTTTTTTTTTTTTTGTTACATTCAAAAATCTACTCTGTCAAGGTAGTCCATAGAGTACATACATACTGCTCCAACTGTATCTACGTACAACCAACACTCCATTTTAAGTGTACAATTAAATGATTTTCAGTGAATTTACCAAGGTGCACCTTAATTACCTCTTTAAAGGTAACAGGTTATAATTGCACACAGAGACCTCCTTAATTACCTCTTTAAGGGTAATTAAGGTAATTACTATATTTGGTCACAATCTGCGGTGCTAGGATACTTCGGCACAGACACGACTCAGCCCCTAACCAGGCAGTAGCTTGGGAACCCTGGACACGATTTTGAGGAATCTTCCTTTCCCACCTGGCACACCTCTCTCTCAGGACTCTGTCTCTTTTTCAGTGAGTGGGAATCCAACTTCCAAAATAAAGTCTCTTCTCCCCACTCCTTCTAGGTCTTCCTGGCAGAGTTCAAGAAAACCAATCAATTTTTTGCAATAAAAGCCCTAAAGAAAGACGTGGTCTTGATGGATGACGACGTGGAGTGCACCATGGTGGAGAAGAGGGTCCTCTCGCTGGCCTGGGAGCACCCGTTCCTGACCCACATGTTCTGCACCTTCCAGACCAAGGTATGGCTTCCGCCCGGACCACCCGCCTCCCTCCGACCCGCCCCAGTGTGGTGCCTGCGGTGGGGCCCTCGCTGGGAGACGTGAGGTGTCACCTCCGTGTTTCTCTTCTTACCTCCCGGTGCACCTTGTGTCCCTCCAAACCCGGGTCCTTTCTTCTGACACCAGGGAAGTATTACTTAGAGTGTTTTAATGCAGTTGGTTGGGAAAGAGCTTTACCTCTGGGTCTGTCTGTCTGCTTTCCTGTTCTCTAGAATTTGGTGTAACCTAGCCTAACGACCAGGCTTCTAAATGGGGGTAAAAAAGGTGACACCTGTTGGTTCATCCACCATGCATGTACTTGGAGACAAAAAAGTTGGAAAATAGGTCAAAATGCATGTGCACTGTTCTCCTCCTATTTAAGGCCTGCAGAAAAAGCAGCCCTTAGCGTGGGCTTCATCGTGAGTGAGCCCCTGGGCAGGGAGGTGGAGGGCGGGTGTGCTGCCTTCCTGCTCGACGCTGGGCCCCTTCCTCTTCGCCAGCCTTGCCAGGAGCCTTCGGCACTCTGGCAGGAGGACTCTGGTCTCCTTTTTCCTTAAAAAAAAAAAAAAAAGAAAATTCTTTTTTTTTCCTGACTCAGTAGTTGTTCAGGATCACTGTAGAAAATGCTCCTAAGCTCCAAGAAGAAAATCACTTACAATCCCACCACTTGGATAGACTCATCATTCATACTTTGAAGTTTCTCCTTCTAGATTTATCTCCCAGTGGGATTTTAAAAATAGCAACCCACTGTTTTGCAACTTGTGTTTTTTATATTCTATGATACGTATTTCCTCAAACCTATGGCTATTCTAAATGATTTATCTGATTAGAACATTTCTAACTTTCTGCTCTGACTTAAACAGCACTGAAATGAGCATCTTCATAGGTCAGTCTCTGTGCAGGTGCCTTGATGACGCCTCTCTCCTCCTTGGTCCACCCCCCTCCCCACTCTCCCCGCCGTCCACAGCCCGGAATAAAAAGCAGATCCATGAGGGACCATGTGACGACGGTCCACAGAGCACAGAGGGTGGGGTTTTCCTTTTTCTATTTTAAATCATGACGACCACAGTATGACTCACAGAGGCCCCTGAGGTCCCTTGAGTAGTGGAAAGAATTAACGAGGCAGCCCAGGGATCAGTCAGGAAAGTGGGTGACAAGCAGGGTGGCCGTCACCACCCCTGCAGCTCCCAGCAGATTCTCAGCAAACATTTAATGAACAAATAAGTGAATGAATGCACTTGCCTAAAACAAAGAGAGAGCAGCCCCGAGGAGGCGCCCGCTGAGCGCGCACTGTGTTGGAAGCGCTGGGCAGGGGACGGAAATACAGAACGCGGCTCCTGACCCTCAGGATTCCAGACTCTAATAAAAGAGTCAAGACGGACACTTCTAACAGTGTCCTACGGAACTAGAATGCAGACTTGACGTGCCAGAGGTGGGAGAAACTAGAAATTAGAATTTGAACAGGCAGAAAGGACCTTGGGCGTACGAGGTGTGAGGCTACAGGACAGGGGGCGGGAAGCAGTGACCAGGTCACAACAGGTGTTTAAGAGAAAGCAGAGGCCTGGGGCAGTGGCTCACACCTGTAATCCTAGCACTCTGGGAGGCCAAGGCAGGAGGATTGCTTGAGATCGGGAGTTCGAGACCAGCCTGAGCAAGAGCGAGATCGGTCTCTACTAAAAATAGAAAAAATTAGCCGGCATGGTGGCGCATGCCTGTGGTCCCCGCTACTCGGGAGGCTGAGGCAGGAGGATCACATGAGACCAGAAGTTAGGGGTTGCTGTGAGCTAGGCTGACACCACGGCACTCTAGCCTGGGCAGCAGAGTGAGACTCTGTCTCAAAAAAAAAAAAAAAAAAAAAAAAAAAGGAAAAAGAGAAAGCAGGCTCATTGCTGCAGCAGGGAGCAGGATGGAACTTCTGTCATGAGGGCCAGAGAGGTTTTCTACTAGAACCTTCCTCCTGGAGACGGTACATATCCCTTGGTCTGGGATGGGGAAGGTATGTCACCTGCAGGCAAAGTGACAGCCACCCTCTCCCAGGCTGTTGTCAGCATTGTCTAAGCACCCGGGGGCTCCTTGTAACCTCACGCTTCCTTTCGCACTATCGGGAGGTTCTAGCAAACTGCTAAACACACTTCCGGCCAGGCTTCCGGGGCACTCAGCAGCCGAGTTTCACTTGGCACCTTCCCCGCCCCCCGCTATTTTTTAAATATTTGCATATGTGACTGTTTTCCTGTCTTGTGGGGAAGGCTGTCAGGAATCCCCCTCTGCAGGAAGGAGGTGTATCCCCTTCCCCCGCCCGGCCACCACAGCTCCAGGCCGCGTTAGTCCCTCCCCTCCCGCGGCAGGTGCTCCACGCAGCTGCGGGGCTCTGCCAGCCCTGAGGAGCGAATGCGCAGGGCATTTACGCAGGAGGCAGGGGACCAGCAGTGAATGCGCGCACCAAATGAACCACTTAGAACTGAGTCCTGAGTCCCTTTAGAAAGAGATGAGGGAAAGGAAACAAGCTCGTGTTTACACTTTCCCAAGGACCCCGTGTTTCTGTTCTTGAGATGCCTTAATTTATCGCTCAAACCTCGCATGTCAAAGTGGCTGATTAAATGCCAGCAGTGGGTGTGAAAGCAACAACTGATATGTGATATGCATGAAGATTCGCCCTGGGAGCATTTGGGGAATGGCCTTTCTTGAGGGGACAGTTACCTTTGCACACTAGCGGAGACATTAGGTAAGAGGATGGAATTTAACTTCTCCAGGGAGTTGTTGTTTTTTAGAGAGTGACTCGCTTGCTTTCTGCCTCCAGAGCCGACCTGTTGAATACCAGGTTGTTCCGGAGGTTCTCAGCATGGTTATTCACTTGCTATTTACCGGAGGCATTTGGACTAAATCGTTAAAGGTTTTTTAAAGTTCATGGATGAGGGACATATAACCTGCGGAAGGGCGAAAACAGGGTAAAGCCATTCAGGAAGCTACTCGGAGTGAAAATGACGGTGAACTTGGGTACGGAAGTCCAGCCCCAGCTCCGCCGTTTATGAAGCTCTGCAGGGCTCAGTGGCTCCGGACCTGCCCCCTGCCTGGGACAGAGAGTCAGATCTGCAGGGCAGAGGGCCTGGGAGGGGTAAACCAGAGACCCTCAGGGAAAGCACAGTGCTGGGGACAGAGATGTCCAGTCTCAACCTGAACCTGAAAAGGCTCGAAGCAAAAGAATCTGCAAAATTAATATTCTCTGGGCTAGATCAAGATGACTATTTATCGTTCAAGCCCTGACATAAATTATTGGCATCAAAGTCTGATGTAGACCAACAATTATGAAGGGTAGTTGTTGTCTTCGCAAGAAAGAGAAATAGCTTCTTATTCTTTTCCTTCCTTTTTACTGACATTTCTTTACTATTTCTTAATATTCGTATTTTCTGCGTCTCATCATGAAATTGCGTGATCCTGTCTCTGTATCCTTTCCAGCGTGTATAGCAGCCGACTTTTGTACTGTTGGATTTTAAACCTATATATTCAAGACCTATTTTCTATTATTTACATTTTAAAAAGGAAAAGGAAAAATCCACAATAAAATGTGTCTACAAGAACAGTTGTCATAAATCTTTTGACCATATTCACTTATAAGTAAATTTAAAATAATTAGAAAAAATTAGGCAACCGTAAAACTTTGAAACCCCATTTCACAAATTACCTTCAAAGGTCCCTGTTAAATTAATTTGACAAATTTTTCCTGGGGACCTATTGTTTATAAGTTCTGTACTCTGCCTCAAGTACATACTCTAAAACTGTGTGGGAGTTAAATTACGAAGCTATTTACTTTTTCTATTTAATTCTAATTAGTAAATAGAGAAGAAAAGACCTGCCCAACTTAGAAAAATATTGTTTTCTTGATTTTAAGATACCATCAATAATTAGATGCACCATTATTTTCTTGATGAACAAAATTGTTTTTTAAACTGTATATATTAGAAGCCATCTCCCAATTTCAGAATTGGGTAAATGTGAGGTCACACGTGTGTCTGTTAGAAATTGCATTTGGCTGCTAAAAACAGAGACAGAAAATAGCAGTGACTCATTAATAAATGAGATTGGCAGTGTTTATCTCTTTTGTATAAAAGGAGTGAGAGGTGTATGTTCAGAGCAGGTATGACGGTTGCACAGGGTCATCTGAGATCCAGGCACCGTCTGTCTCCCTGTTCCTTCATCCACAGCACTGGGCTTCCACCCTGGAGAGTACTTCTTGGTCCACTGTGGCTGCTGGAGTCCAGCCCTCACTGCCACAGTCTATTTGAGAGGCAGGAGGAAGAAGGAAAGGATAGAGCAAGCCCACGCCAGCCTCTCTTCCCTATTAAAGTGCTCTCTCGTAAGGAGTGATAAAACTTGACGCCTCTCTAGCTGCAAGGAAAGCTGGGAAATCGAATCTTTCCCCTGGGCACGGTACTAGCCAGAAGAAATGTTTTTATTCAGAAAGAAAGCCAGCTGTCTCTGTGGCAACCTACATTTTAAAATAAAGACAGGATAACAGCTACTTTTATTGCGGGTCCTTTTTGCGCCAGATAGTTTCCTAGGAACTTTGAATATAGTATCTCATTTAATTCTGGTAATTTCAATAAAGTGGACATTAGTGTTTTCTATTTTACCCACGAGAAAACCAAGGCTCTTTATAAAGATGAACTTGCTAAGATTGCTCGGTTAGTAAATGGGAACAATGTACAATCTTCCCATCTGTCTGTGTGCAAATGCTGGTCTCCACAGATGCGTACTGTGTAAGTGTATCTTGGTGACACGCCACCTCTGTAACATCTAAACGTTTACCTGCAGGGAAGAACAAACACTGAAAAACAGAATTTCCCCTCTTTGCAATTGTGCTGGACCTAAAGAAAGATCAATAATTCAAGTATCTAAAGCTTCTCTGATTTGGCTCCCATAAAACCATGGAAAAATAAGAGGGTTTATTTCCAGCATTAGTTTGGAAAGGAAAGATGTATCTAACACTGTGAGAACACTGTCTTGTTGGGCTCTTTAATTATTATTTTAAGGAAATAATTTTTCCTTAGAAATGAAAAGTGAGCTGAGGTCTACCTTCATTGGGGTCTCCTTTTATCTGAATTCAAGTCTAAAGCTGTCATCTAAGAAGTGTTCACCGTTTCACAACTAAAAGGAGCGTGAGATCGGAGGCGAGCCTCTCTGGGTCCTTCTTGGGGTTGGATTTGAAAGCCGGCAGCTGCGGTTTCGTGAGGGTCTGAACCGCCGCTCCCCAGCCTGGGGTCGGGGTCCGAGTGCCGTTGTCCGTCACCCATGGACCGATGCGCTGCCCCCTTGACTTCCACGCTCCCGCCCGGCACCAGCTGAACGTCCTTCTTGGTCAATACTACTTTGAAATTTCTCTTTTATGAAAAAGAAAACGAAGTTTCGCTTTCTACTGATAGAACACCCAGAGCTTCACTTCCAGTGATGGCTTTCGGGCGTGAGCTGACAAAGAGTTCCTTTTGAACAAGTCACCCATCATTTCTTCGTGACATTGGTTTTCCTTTTTTGCCTCCAAAAGGATAATGTAAAAAAAGAATAATAATAGCACCTGCAGAGAAGTTTGAATCTTTTGTGGAAAAAGTACTATGCTAACTAACTGCAAGATATTACTATTATTACTTGAAGTAAAAAAAAAAAAAAACGATGTCAACTTGATAGTTTTTAAAAAGTGTATCATCAGTATTTCCATGGTTTGAAGGCAAAATCCATCTAAGACTGCCAGAAAGTTTCTAATTTCAAGCATTTTATTCGGAAACTGCCTCACCTGAAGCTCTGTCTCTCAAAAAAAAAAAACGCATCCATCCATGAACCTTTCAGCTGAGTTAGGAGCCCTGTAAATTATCACAACTGCAGCAAGGAAAAGAAAACCACCGAAACCACATCCTCACAGACTTCTCCCTGCACTAAGACAAGAATTAACTTTTATGTCATTCCCCTTCTGTAGTGACAGGCAAGTCTCTTCTTTAAAGGGCTCTGGCAGCTTTCTGATCCTAGCAATGCTCACGCATTGTGATTTCAGAAATTGGGGTCACGTATGTGCTTCAGATGCCCTTTTCTGTGTGGCAGGGCTGTGATTTGGCAGATGTTAGATCTACCGTAAATTGACAAAAATTAGTGGCTTTACAGCGAATGTACGGTCAATTCAAGTTACGCTCTCCACGTTTGCTTGAGGTTTTCCCGTGCAAGGACACAAGATATAACGGGCAATTCATGAACATGTTTTCAGGAATTCCTTGACCATAAGAAAAAGACGCCCGGTGCGTCTGAAATGTTCGCCTGCTTTTTGAAATCACAGGTGCGTTCTCACCTTTATGTGACTCTAGCGTTTCTTCAGGGCTCGGGGGCCTGCACGGTCTGCTCCTTCATGAGCTGTTCTTTTCACAAAGCCCCAAAAGTATTGTCACCAGCTTCGCAGGAGACAAGAGGGTTTTGCATCTCCTTCGAGAGAGCGTCTCAGGGAAGTGCCTTTCCTCTGAGACTCTGTCCCCTCTCCCGGGTCCGAAAGACGACCTCCTCCACGCCCTGCTTTCAGAGGCACTGAGTTCTCCCTGCCTCTCACCTTGGGCTCCTCAGGTTACCTGACCCAGAAAGCTGGTTTTGCTCCTGGTTTGCTGGGTCCTTCCTGTGACTTCTCCTTCTATGCATTTTTTTCTGTTTCCCATTTAAGTGATACATTCCTCGAGCCCAAGCTGCATGCTGCGCTGTCTTCTCTGTGATTTCTAGATCCCATAATGGCAGACTCGACTCCCCAAAGCTCACCGCTAGGCGTGAAGCCTAACTCGGGCCCGAGAACAGATGGGAAGGGGGTGAGGAATGTGTGACGTGGGGTTGAACTTTTGCCTCCAGACTCCCCACCCCCTACTATTTCCAAGTCCACACTGACAGTGTGTGGATTCTGATTTCAGCCTTTCCAGGAATTTGCAAGCGTCCTAACACTGAAACCATTCATCTAAGCACTGTCATGGCTTTGATTCCTTTTGTTCTCCTAAGTCCTTAAAAGGAGATTCCACCGCTGTGGCTCGTACACGGCCTGTATGGTTCTGCGTCAAAAGGCCAACGGTAGAAAAGAAGCTCTGGCTACGGAGCTCGTGAGCACAGGCACTGCAGAGGTGTGTCAGCAAGAAACCGGGGCGTGCGCGGGTGTCGCGGGTGATGACTCTCAAGTCAGGTTTGAAATAACGGTATAAGTTGTGATTTGGGTCAGCTGAGAACTCTGGCCTGTCCAAAAGAGAAAAGAGGGAGCTCCAGTTAGAAATACATATGGAACCGCTAAAGGACGTCTGAGATCAACTTTGGAGAAAGCGAGCGGACGCTTACCTTTACCTGAATCGTTGAGCTAACTGGCACAGTGCTTGCTTTTCCCCATCCTGTGGAGACTGGGCGCGAACATCACCGTGGGGCCGGAGCGGCCTTTCCACACCCCCCCCCCACCTCTCTCAGTCTCACATCGAGGTTTAAAGGTTGGTTCTGTTAAACAATCCCCAGGTGAGGCGTTCAGGTGCAAATTCATGCACAGACGCGCCGGATGTCTCCACGCTTTGTGGATGAGTAATTCTGTGATTCATCCGAACCTTTTAGAAAATCAGGGTGCTGATGTGTTGTGAACATATTTACTGGGGAAATATTGTCTCACATAGTCGGAGGAGCTGAGGCTCGTTGCGACCACTGCCTGACGACCGCCAGCCTTGCTTCTGCATCTCTAGTGACACGCTCGGTGTCCTCTGCTGGGAGCGACACCCTCATAAACTGTGGCCTTCCTCTGCAGCAAGGGAAGTCTGCACTGGAGAAAAATAAGCTTAAACTCGATTGCAAGTTCCCGGCGGGAATGAGCACGCCACGCTCACTCCCCGCCATGCTGCGCCCGGTGATTATGTGCTGAGAGGTGAATGCGTGGGGTCCCTGGAGTCAGAGACCAGAGCACACTCTCTGTACCATCCTACACGTTGTCCGTTTCAACAGGTGTATGTTCAGCACCTGCCCAGCGCCCAACACCGTCCCGGCGACATTTCCTAAGGTCTCTGGGGTGCAAAAATATAGATCTGCTAAATTATTTTGACAGTGTTTTTGTTTTTTTGTTTTTTGTTTTTTTTTTTTTTTTGAGACAGAGTCTCATTCTGTTGCCTGGGCTAGAGTGAGTACCATGGCGTCAGCTTAGCTCACAGCAACCTCAAACTCCTGGGCTCAAGCAATCCTCCTGCCTCAGCCTCCCCAGTAGCTGGGACTACAGGCATGTACCACGATGCCCAGCTAATTTTTTCTATATATATTTTTTAGTTGGCCAATTAATTTCTTTCTATTTTTAGCAGAGATGAGGGTCTTACTCTTGCTCAGGCTGGTTTCGAACTCCTGACCTTGAGCGATCCTCCCGCCTCGGCCCCCAGAGTGCTAGGATTACAGGAGTGAGCCACCACGCCTGGCCTCGCTATTACACTTTATCTGTAACAAGGAAACTGCCATAACATTTTTCTTCTTTAAAATACAGTAAAATATAAGCCTAATCAATTATGATATGACTAAAAATAGAAAAAAATTGGTTGGGCACAGTGGCTCACGCCTGTAATCCTAGCACTTTAGGAGGCAGAGGCAGGAGGATCCCTTGAGGCCAGGAGTTTGAAAACAGCCTGGGCAACAGTGAAATACTGTCTCTACAAAAAAAATTAAAAATGACAAATTAGCTCAGCCTGGTGATGCGCACCTGCAATCCCAGCTACTGGGGGAGCCAAGGCAAGAGGATGGCTTGAGCCAGGACTTGGAGGCTGCAATGAGCTATGATGATGCCTCTGCACTGCAGCCTGGGTGACATAGCAAGACCCTGGGAAGAAAAGAAGGGAAGGAGGAAGGAAGGAAGGAAGGAAAAAAGGAAGGAAGGAGAGAAAGAGAAAGAGAAGGATGGAAGGATGGAAGGAAAGAAGGGAGGGAGAAAGAAAGAGAGAGAGAGAGAGAGAGAGAGAGGGAGAGAGAGGGAGAGAGGGAGAAATAGACAAAGAAAAAAAATTTTTAAATCCTGTTAGAATTGTGGATAAGCATTCTTAGGCAGAGAATAGGGTCCTGAAAAGCCAGTAGCACTATGTATCCAGTAGATGGCAGATGAATACCTGTCTTTTGGTATGTATACTTCAGTGTAAAAAAATGACTCCTTGAATTTATACTCTAATGTGAAAAGCATCCATTAATACCTCGATTAATATTAACATTTTAAAAATTGACAAAGCAATGCTAAAGAAACAATTATTTTTATTTAGCAAAATTCAAATTTGTAAAAATTCTTAAAACTTTGTAGAATCACACTAGTTTTCACCTGCAGGAATAAACATAAATTTATTTATTTATTTATTTATTATATTTATTGTATGTATCTCAAGCACTGACTAGTCACAAAGGTTACAGTGGGGAACAAGAAACACACTGCCATTAACAATATGGGGCACCGCTTACAGGGAGATCTTACTGCAAGTCCAGGCAGCAGGAAAGATCAGATCTCTGACTAAGAGATCTGTGGGGAGAGGGAAAGCAGAATTAAATTAAAGGGAAAAAAAGCAGAATAAAGGCATTTTAGGCAGAGGAAACAAACTAAAGCACACCACACCTGCAAAGAACTGGAAAAGATACAAGAGTATAGGGGCATAAGGGAGGAAATGCCACACAAAAAAGTGACAGAGGTACTAGGGAGGAGTCAGTTCATACCACTATAGCATGCAGATCAGACATGTACACATGTTTTTCCTATAGCAGATGAGAAGCTATTAAAAAGTTTTAAGAACACATAATGAGATAGATCTATGTTTTTAATTTAAAAGATTTTTTTTTAAAAAAAAACATTCTGGCAATAGAGGGAGCAACGTTTGATGCTTAGAGTCCAATATTGAGGCAAAAAATAGGCAAGATACTGGTAGGTAGGGTGGTGAGGGAGAGGAAGATAAGAATGATCCCCTTAACTTTAACACCCAGAGGTACATTGTGCTGGTTACTGGAGAGGAGCACAAGGAACAGCAGGCTTTTGGACATGAGAAAATACATTCTATTTTAAGCATATTGAGTTTGAAGTGTCTGGGAGACATCCAGACGAAAAGGTCCATTAAGATGCTGGGTATGGAATCTCTAGCTCCACACAAAAGTGTGGAAATAAATGAATTTGCCCAGAGAGAATGAATAGATGAAGATGCTGAGGTTAGAACCATGAGAAACACCAATCATGCAGGGAAGGACGAGTCATAAAGCATGCTGAGAACCAGAACAAGGTGAGTATTTTACACTGACTGTTTAAAATGTGTTTCTAGTGTTTGACTCTTCTAAGTGTCAGGTCTCAGTTATAAAACACTAGCTCAAATTCAACTGTGAAACTAGATTAGTTACCTACTAATCAACATCCACTTTTAGCATAGCAACAACATACAGCAGCTGCCAAACTAATGGCAAGCTGGCCATAAAGTAAAAGGGCAGAACAAAGAACACTAGGAAGCCCTACTCTGCGATGCCGTAAACAATGAGCTATATTCGTGCAATGCTAGGAAAAGAGCCAGAGCAGATGGAGCAACTATGAGAGTACTGACCCCATCAGCCACTCTTCAAGTCTTACTTTTTCTTCCAGATCCCTTCCTTTCTTTGCAACCTTGAGCAGGTTTTATTAAGCTTTAATTCCCTAATCTATAAAACAATACTAGTATCTACCTTAAAAGGTTGTTGTGACGATTCATTTAAATAATAAAATGCTTATTATTGTTGAGCACACATGTTCACAGTTCTTTTGTTGTAGCTTATACTCTTTTGAGGTTATGATTACCAGCTTGGATTTTGGCCCAAATTACCCCTCCACTTTCCACATAAAGGAATAGAGTTGGCCGGGCAAGGTGGCTCACGGCTGTAATCCTAGCACTTTGGGAGGCCCAGGCAGGAGGATCGCTCAAGATCAGGAGTTCGAAACCAGCCTGAGCAAGAGCGAGACACCATCTCTACTAAAAATAGAAACTAAAAAATATATATATATAAAAAATTAGCCGGGCATGGTGGCGCATGCCTGTAGTCCCAGCTACTTGGGAGGCTGAGGCAGAAGGATTGCTTGAGCCCAGGAGTTTGAGGTTGCTGTGAGCTAGGCTGATGACACAGCACTCACTCTAGCCTGGGCAACAGAGTGAGACTCTGTCTCAGGAAAAAAAAGGAATAAAGTGGAATGATAAAGAACATTTGCCTTTTAATTTAGGTCTGAGAGAGGGGCAAGTCAAATAAATGCTTTGAACCCTTTTCACCTGGGCCCACACCTTGGGCTCCTGGCCTTCAAGAACTCACAAAATACAAAGTAGGAGGCAACAAAAATGTATTAATAGAAAAACTATTTTGTTTCTTGGGGCTCTCTTACTCCTCCTGAGTTTTAACCTTGTGGCCTTCAGGTCCATCAAAGTCGAGATCAGTTCTTGTCTAGTCTGTGTGTCCTTAAATTAGCACATGGGCTAGAGAATAGACTCCAAAGCACAATTAGAGATTCAACCTTGAACAGAAGAGATTCAGAAACAGAATATTTCCACCCGTTCAGTCCTATATATAATCCTTTTCCTCCTCTCATTAAGAGTACCACCTTCTACAGTGGCCCCATTTTAAACCTGGAGTTTCATTTTAAACTTGACCCAAAGAATTTGTTCAAAATACTACAAGAGTAGGGAAAGTGGGAAGGAGTACAAATAAAGCAAGATTGGCTTGGAATTCCTAATTGTTGAAGCTGAGTAAAGAGTACGTGGATGTTCGTTCTATCATTCTGTCCGCATTTGTATATGTAACTCTTGTTTTTACCCAGAGAGCTGGAGAAAGCAGAGAAAGACTACACACCTAAGAGATGGAGCTTTAAGGTCTTTTACACATTTCAGCCCTCTTTACTCATTCTCCCTTCCTTCCCCATCACTCTTACTCAATTCCACACCCTCCTGACTGCCTACTCTCTTTTCTGCTTAAAGAGAGCTGGTGCACTAGCTACAACTCCGGGGACATGCATAATAGGAACATTAGCTTAACCTAGGCAACTTTGATTCTGCTGAGGGCAGGGAATAGCTTGACCAATGTTAACTGCCTACCAGAGATACAGTAAAGCAGAACCTGGGTGAGAACTTCAGCTTGCCTAGAGAACTTAGCCACCTCCTTGTAATATGTGATAGCAGAAAAACCCAACTGATTGCTCCATTTTGTAAGTGATGTTGACAAGGACTAGGACTAAGTAACTTTCCCAGGTAAACTAAACTTCACTCAATGAATGCTTATCAGGAACATATTGAGTGAACAGAAATATGCTAGCCACTGAGGGAACTATAAGTACAGCGTAATCCTGCCTTTGAGGTTATAATCTAATTTCAGAATTGATACAATTGAGTTTCATAACAAGAATTTGTATGTCAAGTGATACTGACAATGTATGTTGCTATGAAATGTTAGAAGTCAGGCAAGACTTAACCTGGGTCCTAAAGAATGGATAGAATTTCAATTACAGAGAACTCAGCATCAAAGAGAGAAACTGGAACAAACAAGGAGTATGTGGGACTCAGAAACACTAACATTCTAGGTATGACTAGTTTCACGTGGCTTAAATAGGTTTACAAATTGTCAAGCAAATAGATTCAGTAATAAGATGCAAGGACCAAATAATATCTGTGACTATCATAACTGTTAAGAATTTCAAAGTTTCTATGATTTATGTTCTAAGTATGGATGTTTGACCAATATCTTGACAAAATTTATCATTGATGGCTTTTATACGTATTTGTGGTAAGCTTAGGGGAAAAATCCTACCATCTTGGAAAGAGATAGCCTATCTACATTAGTGGTCCCCAATCTTTTTTGGCACCAGGGGTCATTTTGATGGAAGAAAATTTTTCCATGGACCGGGTAGCAGGGATGGTTTTGGGATGATTCAAGTGCATTACATTTATTGTACATTTTATTTGCATTATTATAATATATAATGAAATAATTATACACCTCACCATAGGTTGGGGACCCCTGATCTCCTGATCTACACACTTCCACCATTACCATAATTCTTCTAATAACAAAAGAATGCAAACATTGATATTAAGCAGGCAGGTTTTATTATCAAATGTTAACAATTCTACAAAAACTCAGTAGTATTGTAGTAAGTATTACTGCATATCTTAAAGTCTTTCAGAGCTTTGGGCAGACAGCATCTTAAGGCATCAAGTATAAACAACTTTCTTTCTGATCTTAAGTGCCAGTTATCACCAATTTTCACACAGAATTTTTTTTTTTATTTTTCTACTACACTCAAAGGGCCATTGCTGGTCAGCTGAAGCAGGACATTTTTGGCTCTCCATTCAAGGTGTTGATCAAAGTAATGCAAAGTAAATAAAAATAGCAGCCATATAAATCTGCATGGCATTGCATCCAAGCAAAGGACAACAAGAGTAATAAAAGAAATAACAACATTCAATGCACTTAATCAAATCCTGTTTTATTCTTTGGAGTTACACGAGGCAGCAGTACCAGCTAGTGTCCAATATTGCACTTTTGTAGCATAAACACAGCTGAACACATAGTGCTAAACACTGACAGCATCAGTACCTGCTCTACCTGCATCAGTGTTCACCTCTCAGTCTAGCATGCTGACTATAGTCCTATGCTTTTAAAAGTTTTAATTATTTGACAGTTAAGGCATTGGAGAAAAAGGATTAAGGCTATCTTAATATACACAGGCATTCACTTCAGTTAGTATATTGTTTTCTGGAATACATTGTTCAAAATAGTCTCATTTCTGTGATATTAAAAACTGTGGAATTCTTATTAAAGTCCAAAGCGTCAATAATGAAAAAAGTACAATATAAAATAATACATATGAAGCCACAATATTCAGTTACAGTTCAAACTAGAAATTACTAACTACATGTAGCTGCTTTGTTTTTGGTTTTATATTTTGGCCCCTAGTTCGTTCTTATTTACAACTGGTACCTGCTAAGAAAACGATCCACGCTTGGTCATTTATGTGGAGGGTGCACCATTTCTTCTAATTTGTTGTCAAGTGTTTTAAACATAATTTTAATTGATTTTTAACTATAAGACATCATGACGGCCAAAAGGCTGCGAAAATATCAATTGTATTTCATTCCTTAAGTTTGTGATTTAAATATTCCAAGACTTTTTTAGCAAGAGGGTATGATTGTGCAGAAACAGGGAGATGGAGAGAAAATAGCAGGAATACACAAAAATGAAGCTTCCATGACAGTTCATGGTAGAGATGATAGACACTGGTGGAGTATTTTCTTATCCAAGACTTAAAACTTAGGAAACACCTATGATGCCACTTTAGGTAGAAGTAATGGAGACATCTGATATCAAATTCACATTTTAAATGCCTGTTGGCAATCAGCAAGGAGCCAGGTATGCTGCAGGCTAATTGCTATAAAGATTTGGCTTCAATGGCTCAAATTTTTCACTCCACCAAAAGATAAGGCATAGGCCCACTGTCCAATCATGTTTGCTGAAAATACTGCAGCCTGAGTGTAGACAAACTTCCCTGGAAGTTGCTAGAAGTTTTCTTGTGTCTGGCATTTTGAAGATCACCATATATCTTTCAAACACTGGAAAAAAAAATGAATAAAAGGAAATATTAAAGTATCTAACTTAAATTCTTAGCGGCCACAAAAATGATTTAGAATCCTAAAATTACCAAACAAGCTTTAAGATACTCCAAGGTTTTATTTCACACAGACGTAGTTGACAAATGCTTGAGAGTACAGCACTGGCGAAGGAAATTTACACGGTTTATATAACTGGCATTTTGCCCAGCTCCCTACCCTTTGTATTGCCATGTGTATTTTTTTTTTTTTTGAGACAGAGTCTCAGTGTTGCCTGGGCTAGAGTGCTGTGGCGTCAGCCTAAGCTCACAGCAACCTCAAACTCCTGGGCTCAAGCAATCCTTCTGCCTCAGCCTCCCGAGTAGCTGGGACTACAGGCATGTGCCACGATGCCCAGCTAATTTTTTCTGTATATATTTTTAGTTGGCCAATTAATTTCTTTCTATTTTTAGCAGAGACGAGGGTCTCACTCCTGCTCAGGCTGGTTTCTAACTCCTGATCTTGAGCGATCCTCCTGCCTCGGCCTCCCAGAGTGCTAGGATTACAGGTGTGAGCCACCGTGCCCGGCCAATTATTTGAAATTTCTTATGCTAGAATTTAACTTTAAAATTCTGTCTTGTAAAAAAATAAATAAAAGAAAAAAAATTGTCTTAATGGTTTTGTTTATTTTGATAATGTTATTGAACCTCTAATATTGTAAGAGTGCTGTGATAACTCGGGGACCCAGACTTCAGGAATTCATGAAAGTCTTCCCGGAAAAGAGATCAGCTGAGTGGGGAGTTGAGAACATGCATGTCAAATATTGTAATACAAGCCCGGCGTGGTGGCTCATGCCTGTAATCCTAGCACTCTGGGAGGCCGAGGCAGGAGGATCACTCAAGATCAGGAGTTCGAAACCAGCCTGAGCAAGAGCGAGACCCCATCTCTACCGAAAATAGAAATACATTAATTGGCCAACTAAAACTATATATAGAAAAAAAAAATTAGCCGGGCATGGTGGCACATGCCTGTAGTCCCAGCTACTCGGGAAGCTGAGGCAGAAGGATTGCTTGAGCCCAGGAGTTTGAGGTTGCTGTGAGCTAGGCTGATGCCACGGCACTCTAGCCCAGGCAA
>CAUYRT010049931.1:0-56202 GCA_963574885.1 Lepilemur ruficaudatus
TGGCATCATCATAGCTCACAGCAACCTCAAACTCCTGGGCTCAAGCGATTCTTCTGCCTCAACCTCCCAGGTAGCTGGGACTACAGGCATGCGCCACCATGCCCGGCTAATTTTTTCTATGTATTTTTAGTTGGCCAATTAATTTCTTTCTATTTTTAGTAGAGACGGGGTCTCACTCTTGCTCAGGCTGGTCTCAAACTTCTGAGCTCAAGCGATCCTCCCACCTCAGGCTCCCAGAGTGCTAGGATTGCAGGCGTGAGCCACTGCACCTGGCCACATTTCTCCTTTTTTTGAAAACTCCAACCTCCTCTTTGCTCTTCAATCATGCCAAAGACCACCCGGTCTGTGTGTATGCCCCAAATAACAGCTCTTTCTTCCCAAATAAAATGTGAAATTTAAAATTTGTCTCTACATACTTTCTTTCACTTTGACACGGGTCATTCACTTGCCCTTCTCTGCACTGTCTACTCACCTACCCACTCCGAAACCATCAACGTGGTCCCTGCCAGCAGGACCTGCCTGGCCCCAGCCAGGACTCTGAGCCCATGGTGGCAGCGCGGCCACCCCCACAGCCAGACTCTGGGCCTGGTACCCAGACTCCCTGAGCTCTGGCCTCCTCCTTCCCTGGAATCTTAGTGTCTTCTCCACCAACCCCCGGACCACCCTTCAAATCCCAGCTCGGCACCAACTCCTCCATAACACCTTTCTCCATCCTGTTCGCTCCCTCCTCTGCTTCCTCGGGACCGTTTAAAATGGCACCAGTGTGACGGCGAGGGAGGTGGAGTAGAGCAAGACAAGGATGGGAAAAGAGGGAGAGGAAAAGTGCCGTCGAGGAAAGAGGGCTTGAGTGGGGGACGAGAATCCCCAAGAAAAAAGACATCGGGAAAGTCGGGCAGGAAAAAGGAGTGGACAACAGGCCGAGTCGGAGGGACCCACAATCAGGCACGGTCAGAGGCACAAGTGACAGCGAGAATGGAAAGATACAGAGGCAGGAAGAGGAGACTCAGCGGTGGCGGCCGACAGGCACAGCAAGGGGCCCGGGGAGACCGAGGCGCCCACACCCAGCCCACTGGGATGCCCCTGGGTGCCAGCAGCTCCCTTCAACCCTGTCCTCCTCTCTGCAGTTCCCCCCCGCCCCTCTCGTCCTTTTATGACCCTCTCGTCTCTGCCCTGTCCCCCCAGGCCAGGCCCCACGGGCCTCCCCCAGCTCCATTTCCTAGCCCATTTTCTGAAAATGCTACTTGAAAGGTTTTCCTGACCGTCTGCAGGTCAGTTCTGCAGGTCAGAAAACAACTGGGGAGGAGACAGAGGCTCAGGAAAAGGATAGAGTCGCTCAAGGCCACCCGAGACCCGGGGACAGCGTGGTCTGCTGACTGCAGCATGCATAGTGCAGCAGGGCCAGGCCCTCGACGCCAGGCTGGGACTTTGGGACTTCGTTGTGGGGTGATGAGACCACGGAGGTTTTGAATAAGTCTCAAGAGGGAGGCGAGACCGGCAGCCGCGCGGTTTCACTTGTGTCCTCATGGACCGACATAAATGCTGAGATTAAAACTATTCGCAGACATCCCCAGACACCAAGCACACAGCCCCGCAGATAGCCGAGACCCCTCCCCCCCATCCACAGACACACACACCCGGCCCAAGAGGGAAAGGAAAGACACAGAAAGACTCAGTATTCAAGAAAAGCATGACTCAGATCCACGACCACAAAAGCCTTGCAAATGTGCACGTTCAGGCACAGAAACGTGCAGATCTTAGAGACACAATCACAGACAGACAACACACAGAGCCCGGATCCCCCGAAACCCACCACCTCCATGGAGGAACCTCAGGCACTCCGCTCCAGCTCCGAGCAGGGGCCCAAGGGTGCATCAAACCAGGGCGCTGCTCTCAGGGACTCCAGGTTGGAGGAAAGGGAGACGGTCAGACTCTCAGCCCAGGGTGAGCCTGCAGGGCGCCTGCGCATGTGTACCCGGTGCAGACCGCTTGCTCCCACCGCCCCTGCCGGCTCCCGAGAGCACCAGCCCGAGAGACGCTGCAGCCCTACCCATCCCTCTCCATTCATCAAACATTCAACATTCCTCCAGGCCCCATCCTGGGCTGGAGGCTGGAAACGCAGCAATAACCAAGACAGCCCCAGGCTCTGCACTCACCGGGGCTCAGAGTCCAGTGGGGGAGTCAGATCCATCCTGAGATAATGATGACCCAGAGTGGGCAGGGCCAGCATGGAGGAACCCAGAGGGGTGTGGGAGCACAAACAGGGATGCCTGACCCAGCCTGGAGGTCAGGGAGGACTTCCTGGAGGAGGGGGGCCCTGTGCTGAGACCTAAAGGATGAGTAGGCGTGAGCCAGGTGGGCTGTTAGGGAGGTGCATCCCAGGCTAAGGGAGCAGCCTACGCAAAACCCTTGAGCTGAGAGAGAACTTTCATTCATCCAGTAATAAACTCAATTGCTGATTCCAACCTTCATAGATGACTTTGAGAGGTTCAAGATTTCAGTGGAGGAAGTTACCGCAGACGTGGCAGAAATAGCAAGAGCGCCGGAATTAGAAATGGAACTTAAAGACGTGACTGCATTTCTGCAATCTCATGATCAAACTTGAACGGGTGTGGAGTTGCTTCTTACCGAGGAGCAAAGAAAGTGGTTTCTTGAGACGGACCCACCGCCGGTGAAGATGCCGTGAGCATTGTTGAAATGACAACAAAGGATTTAGAATATTAACTGACATGAACTTAGGTAATAAAGCAGTGGCAGGGCTTGAGAGGACTGACTCCGATTTTAAAAGAAATTCTACTGTGGGTAAAATGCTGTCAAACAGCATCACATGCTACAGAGAAATCTTTCACGAAAGGAAGAGTCGGTCTGTGTGGCAAACTTCCTTGTTGTCTTATTTTAAGAAATTGCCGCAGCCACCCCAGCCCTCAGCAACCACCAGCCTGATCAGTCAGCAGCCATCAATATTGAGGCAAGACCTTCCACCAGCAAAAAGATTAGGACTCCCCAAGAGCTCAGATGATTATCAGCATTTTTTAGCAATGAAGTGATTTTTATTTAAGGTATGTACATTGTGTTTTTCAGCTATAATGCTATTGCACACTTAATACACTAGAGTATCGTATAAATATAACTTTTATATGCACTAGAAAACCAAAGAATTCACATGACTCACTTTATTGCAGTGGGCTGGAACCAAACCCTCAATATCTCCAAGGTACACCAGTATTTATGAGGTTGCTTCATGAAAATTAGTTTAGACCTGACCCTAGGCAAGACCCAGTACCGGTGCAGAGACGTGAATCACGTGTATTCCTGCTCTCATAGAATTCACAGGCTGTGGGCGCAACGGACGTGATCACACACAAAGGCAGAATTGGTCAAACGCAAAAAAGGAAAAAACTACATACAGCTTAGAATCAGCGAAGGTGTTTCCTGAGTGTCCACTCTGTGTCTGGCCAGGCTGGGAGCAAGGATGGAGACAGCCCTGCCCCCCAGGGAGGAAGTCGACGCGACATATACTTACTAGCGCCAGGGGCCCCTTGGCTGATGTTCAGAGCCCAGTGGTGACCGAGGCGGCCCCAACCCTGTCTCCACAGGACTCAGGGGCCGATGGGGAGCACAGACCCATCCCAGACGGTGATGACTAACAGTGGTTGAGGTGGGAACGGCGTTGCCCAGAGGGCTGTGGGAGCCACGGGGATGCCTGACCCAGGTTGGGGGCGAGAGGTGGAGTCAGAGAAGGATTTTTGGAGAAAGTTCATTCATTCAGCACATGCTTTCTGGACATGCTTTGTGTGCCACCTACTGTGTTCCCTTCAACCTGGCACCCTCGCTCCTGAGAAGCGATCCCATGGGCCTTTTCAGGACTAAAGCATTCCATCGACTGCTCCTTGGGGTTTGCTGGGGAGGAGGGACGTCCAGGAGGCTCATCTGGGTGGAGACAGCACCTGGAGAGGTGGGGGTGGCTTCACTATTTCTTTACACACACACACACACACACGTTGGGGATTTTGTTTTGTTTTGTTTTGAGATGGGGTTTCACTATGTTGCCCAAGCTAGATTCAAACTCCTGGGCTCAAGCAATCCTCCCCCCTCAGCCTCCTGAGTAGCTGGGACTACAGGCGCCTGCACCACCGTGACGGGCCACTTCACTGTTTCTTAATTTTAAATTTTAATTATAACTTCCAATTTCATTTCATCACACATTTTAGAACTTTATCCAAATGCATGAAAGGGAAATGTCATCCACATTTTCCAATTTTATTAGACATTATTTAAGACATGTAGAGACATAAATAATAAACTGTCATCTTGTCACCAGGATGTTAACTGCTGAATCTCTCATGTGGGAGGGAGAAAAGAAAAATCCATGTGCATTCCCCTCAATAGGACAGTGACTGAATAAGTCTGGAACATCCACGACACAGGCCACAAAAACCACCCAGCCATTAAGAAGGGTGAACCGAATGACGTGAGGATTTCCATGAGGTGCTGTCGCATGAGAAAAGCTAGATGCAGAGAGCTATAGTTAGTATTTTGTTGTTGTTGTTTTGAGACTGAGTCTCGCTCTGTTGCCCGGGCTAGAGTGCCGTGGCATCAGCCTAGCTCACAGCAACCTCAAACTCCTGGGCTCAAGCGATCCTCCTGCCTCAGCCTCCCGAGTAGCTAGGGCTACAGGCATGCGCCACCATGCACGGCTAATTTTATATACATATATATGTATTTTTTAGTTGTCCAGCTAATTTCTTTCTATATTTTTAGTAGAGACGGGGTCTCGCTCTTGCTCAGGCTGGTCTCGAACTCCTGAGCTCAAACGATCCTCCCACCTTGGCCTCCCAGGGTGCTATGATTACAGGCGTGAGCCACCATGCCCGGCCAATAGTTTATTTTTGGAAGACAAAATACAACAATCCTATATACCTACATATGTGTGGAGATATGTATATATCTACTTATATATTGATATCTATTAATATATATACCTTTATATGTATATGTCTATACATACATATATCAAATGTATATACAGTGTAGGGTTATTTGAGTTTGGAAAATAACATGGAGCGATGTACTAGGTTATTAACACGAAGTTCCTGGGGGGTGGAGCTTGTGGTCTATGGATAGAGAAGAGGGCTGGGGGAGAGCCCAGCAGAAAAGAAAAAGAGAAAATCAGAAGCATGTCCCTAGGAGCAAAATTAGGTATGCCATGTTCGGGACAGACGGTATCTCAGGCGAGGAGAGAGGAAAGAAGCTGAGGCCAGGGAAGGGGCCACCGGGTATTTGTTTCAAATGTCCTGATGATGTTTTCTGTCTTTCAGCTGCCAGGAGACAGCACTTACTCTTTGTTTTTCTGTGTTTTGCATAATTTACGGCAAAGTTTTAAAGCTTTACTGAGTTTTATGATGTGCTTGCATTTATACCCTTACAGAAAATTACAAATGTAGAGTAACATCAAGTTCTCTGCCCAGGTTAGCCCCACCCCAAAGTCCCTTTCACCCCCTGCAGACTCCAGGATCTTGGTCATTAAACGCCACTTCCTGAGCACCTGCAGGGATGGATCATATCCTGGCCCCATCCCCAGGCCACCCATCTGGCAGATGTCATCTTCCTTCCTCATCCCCTCCTCTGCCTCCCCCTCCCCCAGGTTCCTCTGCACCCACACCCCAGGACAGGCACCCTCCAGATGGGAGGTCACGTTGGGTAGCAGAAAAAAAGAGGCTGCATGACCCCAAGGGGACCCCTCCGCCTCAATAACGATAGTAACGGCCACCGTGTCCTCGTACTGAACTCTTTCTGAATGCCACGGGCCGTTCTGAGTTCTGTGCACATGTCAACTCCTCCCACCCTCACATAGTCTCTATGAGTAGGAACCATTACTGCCCCATTTCACGAATGGGAAAGCTGAGGTCAAGGCAGCCACGCAAGACCACAGAACTAGCAAATGACCAAGCTAGACGGTCTAGGCTGGGCTCTCTCCGTGGATGTGACTCCTGTCTGCATATTGAACTAGTCACTTTTGATATGCTTTTCTACTGAAGGCTTTAAAAGAATGTCACAGCCCCATGGGTGAGGGGAGATCTCCCCTGAAGGACAAGGACATTCTAGGGCCCTTTGCTCATGGGCAGGGAGGGGAGCGGGTTATGCTACACTCTCGGCATGCTTTATTTCACTTAACCCTCCCTCCCAGAAAGGACGCAAACTGCAGAGGTTATGAGCGTGGGCTCTGATGATGCTCGCTGAAGTATTTATGGAGGAAACATTCCTGCTAAGAAGGTAAGAGAAGGTAGGAAGCACTTCCCCCGCCCCTCCCTCGCCCCCTGCGTCTGTTGGCATCTATGGAACTGGCTGCGGTGCTTCCTCCGTGGTCCCAGCCCTGGCCACATGGTCCCCTATCCAGCAGCAAGCGGGCCCCTAAGTTGTGCTAACATCACCTCCTCCCTTTTGTCCCTCTGCCCTAGGGGTGTAGCTGCTTCCTCCTGTTGCTAGTCTCTGGGTCCTCCCTAGGGCAGATTGCACTTTTGCAAAAATGACCACGGCAATCTTTCAGGTCCTACATGTTCTTTTCAGAACCTTGTCACTCTCCCCTTCTCTCCCCTTGAACCTGGACTAATAGAATACGGCAGAAGCATGCTGCCTGACTTGGTTTCTCTCCCAGGATGCTCACCAGAGCGCATCTAGTGCTGGGTAATAATTGGACACAGACCTAGAGGCTTAAAATAGCATCTGTGTGTACACACCCACTAGGATGGCTGCTATAAAAACAAAAACAAAAAACAAGAAAATAACAAGGGTTATTTAACAAGAAAATAACAAGGACGTGGAGAAATTGGAACCCTTGTACGCTGTTGGTCAGAATGTAAAATGGTACAGCTGCTATGGAAAACAGTGTGGCGTTTCCCCCAAAAAATTAAACATAGAATTACCACATGATCCAGAAATTATACTTCTGGGTATATGTGCAAAATAATTGAAAGCATAATCTTGAAGAGATAGATGTATGCTCATGTCCACAGCAGCATTATTCACAATAACCAAGAGGTAGAAGCAACCCAAGTGTCCATCAATGGAGGAATAGATCAACAAAATGTGATCTATCCATTCAATGATAAAAACATTTATTCAAGCTTAAAAAGGAAGGAAATTCTGACACATGCTACAGCATGGATGAACCTTGAGGACATTATGCTAAGCCAGTCACTAAAGGACACTTACATGAGGTATCTGGAGTAGTCAAATTCATAGAAACAGGAAGTAGAATGGTGGTTTCGTCTCCAGTGGGTAGGAAGAGGGAGATCGGGAGTTGTTGTTTAATGGGTGTAGAATTTCAGTTCTGCAAGATGAAAAAGGTCTGGAGACTGGTTGCACAACAATGCGAATACCCTGAACACTACTGAACAGTACACTTAGAAATGACTAAGATGGTAAATTTTACGTTGTGCGTATTTTGCCACAATTAAAAAAGAGTTAAATAGGACCCATTTATCATCTCACAGTTCTGTAGATCAAAAGTCTGGTGGGCTTGCTGCGTTCTCTGAGCTTAGGATCTCTCAAGACCCAAGACCAAAATCAAGAGGTTGGCTGGGCTGGGCTCTTCTCTGGGATTGGGCGTCCTATTCCAAGCTCACTTGGGTTTTTTAGCAGAATCAGTTATTTGCAGTTATAGCACTGAGGTCCCTACTTTCTTACTGGCTCTTGGCTGGGATCACCCTCAGCCTCTAGAGGCCACTCTCAGGTCCTTTCTACGTGGCCTTCTCCAAGTTCAAGCCAACAGTGATGCATCAAATCCTTTTCGCGCTTCAAATCTAATTTCCCCTTCTGCTAGCAGCCAGAGAAAACACTGCTGTTATAGGGCTCGTGTAAGTAGACGAAGCCCACCAAAATAATCTCCCTTTTGATGAACTCAAACTTAATTAAATTAGTAACCATAATGACATCTGCAAAATTCCCTTTGTTATAACATCACGTGGTATGGTATTCCATTATATTCATAGTCCTGGGAGTTAGGGTGGAAATCTTGGGAGGTCATTTTAGAATTCAGCCTACTACTAACCAAGACACCATGTTGTAAGGAAGTTAAAGCACACGGAGGAGCTACATGTTCAGGCTATGGGCCCAGCTAAGGTCTCGGCCAACAGCCTGCATCAACTGCCAGATTTATGAGTCTATGAGCATTCAGAAACTTCCAGCCCCTGTCCTCAAACCACCCTAGATAATGCTCTAGACATGATGGAGCAGAGACAAACCATCCCCACATTCCTGATTCACACTCCTGAATGAATTGTTTTATGCCACTAAGTTTGGGGGCAGTCTGTTACACAGCCACAGTAACTGGAACCCTTCCCCTCCCTTCCTTTCTACTCTCCAGCTTGCCTGCATCTCTCTTTTGCTTTCCCAGACCTTCCAACAGAGCATGAGCAATTCCCTGTATTAAATTCCTTCTGTTGAAACACCTAGGGTTGTTTCTCTTTCTGACCGATCCTTATTGATCCATTCCCCCTTCTTCTTGGCTAATAGAACCCCATTTCTGTCCAGACTCTGAGACAACCATGAATTGTAGGAGAGACTGGAATCTTTCTCAACCCCAGGGACCAAATATTGATTAGGAGAAGTTGATCAGGATAAGTCCTTCACTTTCCCAAGAATTGGCTGGCTCAATTCTGGCTAATGAGGCATGAGGTTCAATTCTGGCCAATCTGCTAGGGGATGGGGCTTCCAGAAAGGTAAGGATGGGAGGTCACCTCTTCCAGCTTTGGATATGGTTGTAGGAGGACATGATGCCAGAGCTATGGCCCTCATCATGCAAACACCAACATACTGAAGATGGCAGAGCAGAGAGGTAGGTTCTCGATGACTCCTTTAACTGTTGAATTAATGACCCCCAGATGCCCCCTACCTCTGTTCTTTTTATGTTGTATAATATGAACTATTTCTAACTGCACCTGCATCAGGGTCATCACCTTTGCAGCTCCCTCTCCCTTGTCCCCCTTAGATCTTTATGCAAGTGTCACCTTACTGAGGCCTCTTGCCCACCCTATATAAAATCATACCCCTTGAGCAGCATTTCCCATTCCTCTTCCCTGCACTGTTTTCTCTGTAGTATTTAGCCCTATCTGACACATTATATATTTAATAGTTATTTATTACCTGTCTCCCCCACTAAACCACAACCTCCATGAGAGCAGGGAACGTTGTCTGTATCCCCACTGTCTAGAACTGTGCTTGATGCCTATGTGAGCAATAAACATTGGTTAGATGAATGAAGAATGAATCATTTCGGTTCTTTTGGTTGGGCTTTCTGCTACTTTCGGCTGACAGCAAATGGTTCCTGGCATTCTGCCTCCTGTGTGCTACCCATTTTTACCTCTATGCACAATCCTTTGGGTTCAATGTTTGCTCCAAAGTGACGCTAGTTCCAGGCTAAGTATTTGATCCTATGCCCACCATGGCTCCCAGCCCTTGTCATCTGTAGGCCCCTGCCAGGTTCCCAACCCCCCAGCTGAAGCTAGGCTTGCCCTCCCCCGGCCTCAGAGGAGAGAGGGCCACATCAGGCCCCTATTTGAGGCCGCAACTTCTGAAAAAGAAAACCCGAACTGCTTGGCATTGTGAGATGTGGTTCATTCAGACTTGGTTACAGCTGGGAGATTGAGTCCAGACAGAAGAGGGACTCCTCACCGCACCCAGGCCCCCCGCCCATCCTCGCCCATGGTGGGGCTGGACTGGACTGCTCTGAAAGCCTTGGAAGGGGGTGCATTGGGTCCTCAAGCCCCACCTTGGCTGCCTGGGACTCTGCTAGACCCTAAGGAGGAAGACAGAGGAAGCGGAGTTGTTTCCCAGCGTTTGGGAGAAGAGACACAGCCCTAGTACTAGGGAGCAGCCTGGTGTTGGGGATGGCCTAGTTTGAGGGAGGAGCTTAGTCTTTGGGGCCCCCTGATCTGAAGGAGAATGTGTGGCCATGGAGGCGTCTCTAACCTGAGGAAGAAGAACAGCCTTAGTCCGAGGGAGGAGGTTTGGCCTTTGGAAGCCCCTCATCTAGAGGGAGGGGATATAACCCTCCTTGAGCAAAGAGACAGAGCTTCTACCAGCCTGAGCAAGAGTGAGACCCCGTCTCTGTTAAAAAAAAAATAAAAAGAAATTAGCTGGACAACTAAAAGTATACAGAAGAAATTAGCCGGGCATGATGGCGCATGCCTGTAGTCCCAGCTACTCGGGAGGCTGAGGCAGGAGGATCGCTTGAGCCCAGGAGTTTGAGGTTGCTGTGAGCTAGGCTGATGCCATGGCACTCTAAGCCAGGGCAACAGAGCGAGACTCTGTCTCCAAAAAAAAGAAAAGAAAAGAAAAGAGGCCGGGCCTCAGCAGGGGTGGGTGGCCTTAGTGTGCAGGGGGAAGAGGTATTGTCGTTGGTGGCCCTGGCATGAGGAAAGAGGACTTAGCCTTGGGGAAACTCAGGAAGTCTGGTATTTGGAAAGCCCTAGTCTAAGGGAGGAAGCGCACCTTGTCTCCTGACCTCACGGGAAGCTTCTAGGCCCTCTCGAAGTGCCCCAGTAGAGGGCAGCCAAGGCGCCATCTAGCGACGTGCCAAAGAGGCAGTGGCGAAGGGCCCCCCGGGGAGACAGTGCTCGAAGCGGATTCCTAAGGAGAGGAGAGCGCTGCGGTCGCCAGGGCTGCCACCAGCGTCGGCAGGGTGAGGCGGAGCCCAGGCGCGGCGCCCGAGCGGCACTGGGACTCTATGACCGCTCGGTGGCTGGAGCTGCATTCGGGCGGGCGGGCCAGCCGGTGGCCCGGGAGCTCCAGGAGCCCCTGGGTCACTGTCCGGGCGCTGCACAGGTCTCGGGAGCCGCAGCCGCGCACGCTCACGTTCCGGCCACCTGCGGAGACGGGGAGACGATCGTGGGGACACGCGCGCCGGCAGAGGGTCACACCTGCACGTGCGCGCCCGAGGCCCCCTCGGGTCAACGTCCTTCGTGAAAACTCACCGGCCAGTCTCCAGTTTTGTTCCTTGAACTGGGGACTGGTCCCAGCTGTGATTCTTTCTACCTTACACGTATTAATATGTTCCAGATACGCTTTCACTGCGATCGATGTGCGCGCACACTCGGAGGCCAGTCTATTTCACTCATCCCCCAACCGGCTTAGTGCACAGTCTTCCCAACTTTTTTCTTCTTCAGAGCCATTTATAACATGATATGATGTGATATATGTATGTCTACATAGCAGTATGCAAGTGTAACCAGTTTATTGGAGACTTGATGGGGGATATGGAAGCAAAATGGTCTAATTTTTCCAATTTAAAAACCCTCATAATTGTAGGTTATTTGTAAGTCCTTATCTTTTAGAGCTATATATGGAAATGCTTATGGATGAAGGGTTGCAATATCTGAATTTGCTTCAAAGTAGTACGACGCGGGCCGAGGTGGAACAGAGTTGGCCAGGAGTGGATGGTTATCAGAGTTGGGCGAAGGGTCTACATGGGGGGTTATTAAAGTGTTCAATCTTTTATTTATCTTTGAACGTGTCCATAATAAAAAAAATTAAAAAGCAATGCAAGCCTCACGGCGTGATCCGTATTTGTCTCATTTTGCCCTATCCTAGTCTACACTTCCCCCCAGCACTGTGTTTGTGAGTCACTGCTTCAGGCCCAACCCGTGCACACCCATGCACACGTGCACACACACATGCGCATACACACCTTACCTTCTTCAGACACCAGGTCCAGCTGGACGCAGTTGGTCTCCCCACTGGGACACTGCATGTAGGAGGAGGAATTGCAGGGACCCAAGTAGCTCCCATGACATGTAGGACACAGGAAATTGCTCAAGGTGTGTGAGGCCAGCTGAGCCGCTATATACGAGAGGGTGAAGATGGGCTGGGAAGAGTCTCAGGACCTCCCAGGGCCCTCAGTGCACTCATAGACTCTACCACACTGTAACAACCTCAACCCAGGAAAGCTCTCCTCCGAAGCCACCCACCACCTCCTTGGCCATCCATCTTACTGCTTTCCGGTGGCAGCATACCGAGAGGAGTGGGCTCCTGGCAGTTGCCTCGGCAACAAGTGGTGTTGACCCAGAAGCCAAAGCCAATGCCGTAGGTCAAGGCAGAGATGGAGTTGTCAACTATGCAGTCCGTGGAGGCCACACAGTAACCATTTCTCCAGGTGACAGAATTGCCTTCCCCCAAGGCTGGAGAGATGTGGAGGGCAGGCTAGTGAGAAAGATAATCACAACCTACCACCCAACTGAACCCCCAAAATCCTTTTGGATATTACCCTTTTGGCATTCAATCTGCCTGAGATCTCCCCATAATACATGCAAAGGCAGTCATTGTTCATTAAGACCATAGTTCAGGAAGTCTTCCTTGATGCCTGCCTTCTCTCCTTGGGGTTCCAAGTAACAGGGTGGCTCTGAACCTGTGAGGTCTCTCCAACTTATCTATGAGCACCTCAGGGGCTTAATCAGAAACTTCTCTAGGACCAGGTGTGGTGGTTCACTCCTGTAATTCTAACACTCTAGGAGGCCGAGGCAGGAGGATCACTTGAGGTCAGGAGTTCAAGACCAACCTGAATAAGAGCGAGACCCTGTCTCTACTAAAAATAGAAAAATTAGCCGGGTATAGTGGTATGTGTCTGTAGTCCCAGCTACTCAGGAGGCTGAGGCAGGAGGATCACTCGAGCCCAGGAGTCTGAGGCTGCAGTGAGCTATGATGTCATTGCACTCTACCCAGGGTGACAGAGTAAGACTCTGTCTCAAAATGAAGAAAAAAGACAAAAGAAACTTCTCTAGGATCCCAGAAATTCCCAGCACTGGGACCCGGTACACCATCCTTACCATTCCTGTCTATGCTGCTGGAAGATAGCAAAGAGCTGGTTTCAAGTTCAACTCCTCCTCCCATTTACAGAAGAGTCCATGTTTTCCTTTTATGGGAGCAGACTGACGGGAGCCATAGGGAGCTCCCTGCCCAGAGTGTTGTCGTAGATACCAATGTGGCCACATCCCCCACCCTACATGCTCTTTTGTGACATGGCCTTGCTACTCCCTCATCAAGAGGTGGAATCTATTTCCTGAACTCCTAAATCCGAACTGGCCTTGTGACTTGCTCTGGTCAATAGACTATAGCAGAAGTGATGCTGTGGCATTCTTGGCCTATGTCTTAAAAGGCCTGGCAGTTTCCACTTCTTCCTTCTCAGAAGCCAGTCACCCTGCTGTAAGGAAGCTCAAACTAGGCTACCCACTGATGAGAGCCCAGTGAAGAGAGGCCCTCCCTAGAGGATGAGAGGCTATCTTTAACATTCCAGTCCCAATCAAGCTCCCAGATGAATGCAGCCACATAGCTAACCTCAGCATTCACCACTTGGAGCAGAAGAACTGCCCAGCCGAGCTCAGCCAACCACAGAATCGTGATAAATAAAAAATCATTGTTTTAACCATGAAGTTTTTCCTTTTAATTATAGTTTTTAAAAAGTATAAAATTTACCTGCTTAATCATTTTTAAATGTACAGTTCAGTAGCGTTAACCATATTCGCATTGCTCTGTAACAGATCTCTAGAAATGTTTTCATTTTGCGAAACTGAAACTGTGTATCCATCAAACAACAATTTCTCATTTCTCCTTCCCTGAGCCCCTAGCAACCACCATTCTGCTTTCTGTTTCCATGATTTTGACTACTCTAGATAACCCATATCAGTGAAATCATACAGTATTTGTACTTTTGTAACTGGCTAAGCTGCTACGTTTTAAGCTGATTTGCAATAACTAAAACAAATGTGGCCTCATATGTTAAACTCATACGCTCCACTACACCCAGCCTTTGTCCTGCATAGCCAGGAAAAGGCCACAATGGCTGGAACCAAGGCAGCAAACATGGGAGGGCAGGAATAAGTCTTGCTGTGCCTCGGGCCCGTTTCTGTCCTCATGGGCACTCACCTGTGATGCCTGCTGTCTGAAGGCAGTAGTTCCTATCTTCTGGGCATGGGAGAGGATCACAATGATAGAGGTCTGAGCAGATGAAACAGATGGTAGCCTTATCCTTGTCGTGGGTCACAGTTGCATGGGGACCTGGGGAGAGAAGAAAATGAACTCCTGGAAGACAGCCAGTGTGTGTTCATGTGTGGGGGGTGGGAGGGGTAAGTTTCCAGGCACATTAATATGTGCCATCAGTGTGCTAAACTGCCTTTGTGTGTGCACATCTGTGATGATGCCAGTTGTGTTAGAAAGCATGCAGGTCTGTTTCTCTGTAAGCGTGTCTGCCTGTGCACGCCTGTGTTGAACTGTCTGTGTGCTTCTGAAACTATCTGCTGGAGGATTGGGATGTGTGTGTGTGTGTAACTCTGCAGGACCTTGTCTGTATGAACAGATATGTGTGTTTAATGTATATGTGTAAAATGCTGGCTTTGGGGGTCTGTGTGTGTTCTATGGCCAGGTGTGTCTGTGTTTCCAGAAAGATTTGGGAGTGCTTGGAGATATATATATATAATCATACAGACATGAACATTTATGAATGTTAGTAGTTAGTGCGTTTCAGCATGCCTGTGTCTATTTTGTGATTTTGCATATTTGGGTGTGTTTGTATCTGTCTCTTTCTCAGGCCATGTGTGTGGATCTGAGAGCCTATGTATCCGTGTATGGACATGTTGTGTGTCTGTATGCATAGGGATTATATATGCAAAAATTCCATGTCCCGTGTCCCTGTTAGTAATCCTATGTCGCCCCTTTCCTTTCTATATTGTAAATTTTGAGCTCCTGAATCCACCTTTTTTTTTCTTTTTGAGACAGGGTCTCACTCTGTTGCCTGGGCTAGAGTGCCATGGTGTCGGCCTAGCTCACAGCAACCTCAAAATCCTGGGCTCAAGCGATCCTCCTGCCTCAGCCTCCCAAGTAGCTGGGATTACAGGCATGTGCCACCATGCCCGGCTAATTTTTTCTTTATATTTTTAGTTGTCCAGCTAATCTCTTTCTATTTTTAGTAGAGACCGGGTCTCACTCTTGCTCAGGCTTGCTTTGAACTCCTGACCTTGAGTGATCTGCCTGCCTTGGCTTCCCAGAGTGCTAAGATTACAGGCGTGAGCCACGGTGCCTGGCTAAATGTCTATAATTCTGTTCTGATGAATTACTCAGTAAGCTGTCACCCCAGTAAATATGATTTCAATTAGCATTTCTCTCTTCTGGAAGACAAAAATTACTGTGAGTGTCCTTTTTGTTAAGCCAAAAGATGACTATTGGCAAATCTGTCTGCTTTCACAAGCAAGGAAGTGAAGAAATGAAAGAAAAAGGCCATCCGATTTCTTATTTAAACAGAGTTTGGATCTCTAATCTCACTTACATTACGGTATGTTCATGTCTAGAAATTCGTGCACCTCTGTAGAAGGGTTTTGGGTGCTGGGATATAAATTTGGATGTTTGTAGAAGCATGGATATGCACCAATGGATTTTCTGCTTCCGTGTGTGTCAGGTGGTGTGCACGTGGGCATATGGGTAATTGTATTCCTTGGAGCATTATGGTGGACCACGGGGGTACCCTGGGAGCACACAGGGTTGGGAAGAGCATATGGGGTGCAGGGAGAATGGACAGGGTAGGGTTTCAGGAAGGAAGGGTTCGAAGCACCTGCTGGTGTGGGAGGAGCCAGGTAGTTGCATTCAGGCTTGGCAGTGAGACGAAATCCAGACTCCTCAGGGCCCAGGGTGGCATTCATGTGGAGGTGGCAGACCTCTGGTGTAGCACAGCCCTTCAGGATTTGGGGACCCCCTGCAAGAACAAGAACACACTGCAGGAAGAGGCGCCAAGCTCAAACCTCCCACCTTAGTGTCTGTGTATCTCTGGTCTGAAGGTTCTCATCTCTCCTGGAAGCCTCTCAGTAGTTCTATATGATTCATTTCCAACTCTACCCGGTCAGTTTTTTTTGTTTTTTTTTTTTTTTTTGAGACAGAGTCTCACTGTGTTGCCTAGGCTAGAATGCCATGGTGTCAGTCTAGCTCACAGCAACCCCAAACTCCTGGGCTCAAGAAATCCTCCTGCCTCAGCCTCCCCAGTACTGGGACTACAGACACGCGCCACCATGCCTGGCTAATTTTTTCTATGTATATTTAGTTGGCCAATTAATTTCTTTCTATTATTAGTAGAGACGGGGTCTCGCTATTGCTCAGGCTGGTTTCGAACTGCTGGCCTTGAGAAATCCGCCCACCTCGGCCTCCCAGAGTGCTAGGATTACAGGCGTGAGCCACCACGCCCAGTCCCCAGTCAGTTTTTATAACCTATTGCTGCCTGCTCATTTTTGTGATTCTAACTTTATTCCTTCAAATGTATCACGTATAATTATGCCATGCTCTGTAGCTGATAATTACGATAGCCGAGCTGCTCACAGGTCTACAGCTGTGATTTGTTGTTTCTGCTATCTTTCTGATAATTTGTTTTCTTGTGCGTCTCTAAGCTCTGATTGTGAGCTCATCTTTGGTTGGTGTTTATCTGTGGGAATCCTGGGAGCTTTTCCCTGGAGA
Source organism: Lepilemur ruficaudatus (assembly GCA_963574885.1). Classification (NCBI taxonomy): domain Eukaryota; kingdom Metazoa; phylum Chordata; class Mammalia; order Primates; family Lepilemuridae; genus Lepilemur; species Lepilemur ruficaudatus. Next base: position 16,483 of record CAUYRT010049931.1, read on the forward strand.
GGATTTGCTTTTGCTTCTATTAAGAGCCAGGAAGTGCTACCAATCAGGGATCATTTCAGCCTCCTTCCAAGGTCCCCAGCTTATGTGGGAGTCTAAGGGCCAGCTCCCTGACCACACTGCTGGCCCAAGACCTATTTATCCAAATTAGGCTCTTACCAGCATTAGCTACAGTGCCTTTCATGTTTGCTCAGTACGCTTATTCTGATTTCTGCTCACATTTTTGGTTTGTTTAGGGACACTTGAAAGTTTTCCTAACTTTCTGCAAGCCCTAAAATATTTCTGTGTAGGATCTGGTTCATCTGTAAACAGTGGCATATCCAGGAGGGAGTGGCGAGTGGGAGCGGTCCATGCCGGGAACAGACCATCAGGGGGTTTATTGTCTGTAAAGCATTTCTTTTAAATAATAAAATCAACTAAAAGTCAGTCTGCTTTTTATTATCACCATATGTCAGCAATTCTAAACAACGTCAGTGATAAAATACTCCTCTACACCAGGGTGAACTACTCCATCCACTTCTCTCACCCCCTCACCATCCCAGTATGCCACCGATTAGAGCAGGAAGACTTTGTAGAGGATCTAGTTCACATACTGCCAGGAGCAGGAGCCTAGGCCATCTCTCCCTGCCCCTTTCTTGGCTTCATAGTTAGTCTATCCTCTGGCCAGTGAAATTCTATCCTAAGCCTTTTGCGGAGAAAGCCTCTCCTCCAACCATTTGCAAACACATAGTGATTTTAAAATACCTTTGCAACTCCTCTGATACATCAACTGATAGGGTCTGTGCCTTTCTCCCTTGAAACCAGATGGACTTTTGTGACCATTTCAACCCATAAAGCATGGTAGAAGTAACCATATGTGACTCCAAGGCTAAGTCATAAAAGACCAGGCAGCTGCCACCTTGTTTGCTAGATGAAGACTTCACCACCATGTAAAGAGCCCTGAGGCAGCCATGATGTGAGGAAGCCCAATCTAACCAATTTTGAGAGACCACACTGGAAAGGCCCTGACTCTCCATGTATTCGAGAGAGGCCCAATAATCCCCTAGCTGCTCCTGGCCCTACAGTTCCAGCTTCAGCTGCACTCTGACTACAAACATATGAGAGGCCCAGAACTCTCCAGTGGAGTTCATCGGAACCTGTAGAAATTGTAAGAGATAATAAAATGATTATCATTATAAGCCACTCAGTTTGCAAGCAATTTGTTAAATAGCAATAGATAACCAGAATACATAAGCAAATGAACCTCAACCCTTATTTGTGCAGGAAGGAGGGAGACCTCCCATGCAAAGGACCTCCCAAAGGGAGCCCTTACCTCTACTCCATGTCCCGTTGAGGGTGACACATGCAGTCTGTTTCCCGGTGCAGTTCATGACAGAAAGGGAGTCACATTTATCCCCAGAACAGTAGTGACACTTCATGGTGTTGGGCTGGGTCTTGGGCCATGCATCTGGTGGGAGTGGGTGAAGTTAGGGTGGGTTGGGGGCTGAGGATCCCACAGTCCTCCTTCCCCCACTGGGCCTCTGTTCTCCCACCCTCCCTCAATCACTGCCTCCCACCCTTCCCACAATCCAGATCATTGTCCTCCAACGTAGGACCAGCCTGGTCGCAGCTGCCCCTTCCAGCCCCTGAAGATTTATTGTGAGGAACAGCAAAGAGAGTGGAAGGTGAGGCTGACCCCACACTGTTCATTTGTCCCAAAGAACCTTGAGGTTGATTCCTAAGTGTTCTTTTATTCTTCAGCACCAACTGTATACCAGGCACTATTTTAGGTCCTGGAGACACAGGAGTGACCACAGGTTGCAGTGATCACAACAGGAAAGCTCTTCCTTAGAGATCTTGAATTCCAAAAATCACTAAAAAGCAATCCTGTTAGTTCAAGACTTTGTGGCATTCTGCAAAAGAGTAGAACTCTGCCTTCTGTTTCTCCACCACCTGATTAATTTGAGAGCTTTTTTAGAGATCTGAAACATTTAAGAGGAAGCCACTTAAGCGCATTCTTCATGAGTCAAAACTAAGCCATGAATCACTTCAATATGGGTTCATATTGCAACATTGGCAGATGCAGAAAAGTAAACCAAAGAAAACATTACTGGCTGGGGTTGCAGTGGCTCATGCCTGTAATCCTAGCACTCTGGGAGGCAGAGGCAGGAGGATCGCTCAAGGTCAGAAGTTTGAAACCAGCCTGAGCAAGAGTGAGACACCGTCTCTACTAAAAATAGAAAGAAATTAATTGGCCAACTAAAAATATATAGAAAAAATTAGCCGGGCATGGTGGTCCATGCCTGTAGTCCCAGCTACTCGGGAGGCTGAGGCAACCCCAGTTGTTTGAAAGGATGGCTACATTCCCCCATGGCCACATCTGCCAAATATGAATTCCTTCTCTGGAGAAATAATCGAGCAACAAAAAGTGATTCTTTATCAACCCCCAGGGTCAGGTCTAGGGTGAGGTTGCCCGGGCCACCAAATTTAAGGAGGTGCCAACTCTCAGGGTTGTGCAAGTGCAGGGTTGGCACCCAAGAATGCGTGCCTCCTTAAATCTGGTGCTTGAGGCTCCCGGCTAGGCTCACAGGAGACCTGGGCTTGTCACCCAGTTCTTGTTCTGCTTGACTAGCCTTTAGGGAGAACCCCTCTCCTAAAGAGAAAAAAGGAGTCCTGGGCTTCTCTCCAGCCCCCAAGGAGTGCCTATGATGACGGGCCAGTCTAGGGGATGTACTTCCTACAAAACTTATTCACACCCATTTCGCAGATGAGAAAGCTGAGGTTCTCCTTCTTGCCCCCATCAGCCAGACAGAGCAGCAGAGCCGGAAATTGAAGCCAGGTCCCCATGAGCTCCCCACAACCCCATGTGGGCCCCAGGTCCTGCCTAAACCTTGTCTGGGAGGGCTGGTGCAGTTGTTTTCACAGCAGGCTGTGCTGACCCAGAGGCTTGAGTTCGGGCCATAAGTCAGGGCGTAGACACCTGCTTGGCATTCCCCAGGGGCCACACATGACGCATTCTCAATGACAGTCCCATTTTCTGGGAATAGAGATCGAGAAGGGGAGATTAGAGCACCATGATCCCCAAGCTGTCCCGGACCTCTGCCCCCTCTGTAGCAATCCCCAGAGGCCAATCTAGAGCCTCTGCTGGTGTTTAATCCCCCCTCTCTCCAAAGTTTGCAGCCTCCAGTCCCAGGATGGCCCATCCATGCCTCCCCCTTGACCCGTGTCTGCCCGCTTTGTCCATCCTCTCTGCCTCCCCCGACCCCCCTCCGCCACTCGGTCCCCCACCCAGCTGCATCTGGCTAAACAAGCAGAAGTCCTGGGAGGAAGCACAGGTTATTTCTGTGCAGTTTCTCGGCAAAGAGCAGGCTGGACATGTCTTGGAGGTCCCTGTGGGGAGAGAAGATGGATTAGATCCTGCAGTTTGAGGAGAAAGAACTCACAAACATGCATGCACACACACGCACACACACAGAATTCAAGACTAGGACTAAGGGCTGGGGTGGGAGAGCTGTTGGGAGAAAATTGAGGAACATGTTCCCGGGGAACTGTGGGTGGCATTCCCGTGGGCAGAACAGCAAGGGCAAAGGTTTGGAGGTGGGGACCACAGAATTTCCAAGTGGGAGCTGCTGGCAGCTTCCATTTGATCCGCCAGTTCTCTCCCTGGGACTCTCTCCAACCGGTGTCTCCCTCCAAGCCCAGAACCGAGCAGACAGACATGAATTTCCCTCCCTAGATGGGGCTGAGGGGATCCCATCTGTCCAGCCGCCTTCTTGACTTTCAGAGAGGCCCTGAGGCTCTTTCCAGAAACCTCAAGGCTCTAGGAAGCACAGTCTAGAAACTGCTGACCTTATCTCACACCTTCCTATTATAGATGAGGAAACTGAGGCCAGAGGGGTTTAGGGTCTCATTCTCGATCACACAGTGAGGTTCTGGTTAGCACGTGGCCGCTTAATTTAATTCCCAACCCAGGCAAAGGTGGGGCAGCATCAGAGCCAAAGGAGACACGGACAGGCAAGATAAGGAGTAATCATACACGCTTCTGGGTGTCAGTAAGAGCTCACCCCCAAACAGGGCCACTGCCAGCCCGCCACTGTGCTGAGCCCCTCAAACATATTAATTCAATGAACTCCCTCAACAACCCTCTGAGGCAGCAGCATCATCACCATTTCACAGATTGGGAAACTGAGGCACGGAGAAAGAGAGAGGTTAAGTGGCTTGCCTGGGGTCACACAGCTAAGAAGTGGCAGAGCCAGTATTGGAACCCAGGCAGCGTAGCTCCAGAGCCATGTCCTCAGTCGCTCTGTTCTGCCCCTGCTAGACAATGAGCCCAGCTGGAGGCTCCGGGGCTCAGACCCTGAAGCTGGACTCCCATCACCCTTGGGACCTTGGGCTGCGACCCTCTCCCTCTCTGAGGACCAGAGCGTGCTCACCTGCTGGGGTGGCCAGCGCCCCCAGGAGCACCAGGGCAGGGAGGAGCCAGAGCATGATCCAGGCCGGAGAGGAGAAAGCAGGACAGGGGTGCCCTTGCCTTTTATCCAAGGGCCTTGGCTAGGGTGGCAGGCCCAGAGAGAGAGAGAGCAAATAGTCTGGGAAGATAGCAGCCCCACCCACCATCCTGGCCACTGGGACACCAAGCAAGGGAGGGGGCTTAGAGAGCGAAAGGGGAAACCGAGTCCTCAGAGGCATATGGGAGAAGCCTGAGGCTACTCAGTGAGGCCAAAGAAGGACGGTGGACATGTTATTACTACACTACTATTAATAAGCTGCCCGGTCACTCCATACAGCTGTTAACTCACTACGTCCTTACAATAGTCCTACAAGCCAACATCATTAACCCCAGAAGGGATATTCAAAATACTTGACCACGAGTTGGTATAGGCCAAGTTACTGGCAGTAACAAAGTCTGCAAAATTGCTAGAGCAGCATCCCGGTGGCCACCATGGCCCCAGGGTTTCCCCTGTAGTTTCTGGAACATGGGGATGTCTGGGAGAACCCGGAGATGGCATGGGGCACTCACGGTCTCGAGGCAGTGGATTTTGACCAGCCAAACTGGTCGTATCTCAATATTTTAACAGCCAGTACAGCTGAAATCAGCTCTGAGTTTCTCTCTTTTACGGAGAACGAGACTAAGTCTCAGAGCAGGCAAGGCCCTTGTTCAGGGCCCCAGAGTGAGGACATGTGAGCCAGGCCTCTCCGACTTGGCCATTGTTCAGAGAGCACAGGGCCCCCACATCCCCTCTCCAGGCCCCCTTCCCCCTTTCCCCTCCCTAGGGGACACTCAGGGTACAATGACATGTGTCTCTGGAGTCCGTGGCCCCTTCCCTGCCTGACTCACCCCTTCACTCCGCTGCACTATGGAGGGGAGGGGTGTGGGGAGCTGGGGCCTGGAAGAGTGGGATCAGAGCAGGACATGCACTGTCAGGAGCAGCCGCCACCCCTGCCCGGGGCTGAGACCCAGGGACAGGCGCAGTGGAGGAGGCGGATTCATTGTGGCATGGTAGGCTCTCGCCTAGGGGGCTCCCCACCTCTGCCCTGGGGACCCCCTGGCCTCCTGCTTACCCGTCCTTCTGAGGGTACAACTCTGAGGTAGATTTCACAGAGGAAATGTGGGCTTCGACTGTGACTTCATGAGGCCTTCCAGCCTCAATGCTGGGCACATTCTCTGTAGAAGTCACTTTTTTGTGGGCTTTGATTCCCCATTTGCTTCTCCTTTGAGGTGTAACCCTGGGGATGGCCCTTCCCCTATTTGGGATCTAGTGTGCTCATCTGCTAAATGAGTGTAACTCGGGGCCTGGGATATAGTAAGTGCTCAATAAATGGTGGCTCAGTCAGCACTGGGGGGATGTGTAGTAGGGATGTTCAGGCTTCAAGGAAACCATGCACACATCTAGAGGAGGGATGAACACCTTTGGAACCAGGCAGCCTAGGTTCAAATTCCAGTTCTGTCGCTTCCAAGATGAGTGGCTTTGGGTGAGACATTTTACCACCCTGAGCCTGTCTTCTCATTTGTAAAATAGGGCAGGTAGAAGGACCTACATCAAAGGGCTGGTGTGATTGTTAAATGAGTTGATTTCTGTAGAGCACTGAGAACAGCGGGCACTGACCGCTGCTGTCATTGTCATCATCATCATCATCATTTAGCAACTTAAATAAGTCAGCTAAGGAGCAGGCTGAGACCAGCCTCTGCCCTTTGCTCAGAGGAGAGATTCCAAGCAAAAGAAAGGACCAGTACAAGGTCACCCACAGGCCAATCGGGCTTCCCAAACTCCCGGGTGGAGCCCTTCAGTCACTGTGTACAATCGAGGCATTTACTTTGGAAGGTGCCAACTCTGCAAAGGAAAGATAGGCGCCCAGGGGAGGGGAGGTGGCTTTTCCTGACCAGGTGCCACGACATGCAGAAGCTTGGGGACAGAGATCACCTCCCTCCCGGGTGGATCCAGGAGCCCTTGGTTTGGAACAGGTGGGAAGACGGGAAAGCCAATCCTCCCAGGTGAGACTGGAGTCTGGGGCGGGGAGAGGGAAGCATCTGGCACGTCCTGGCTAGGAGAAGCCAGTCTCCTCTGAGGTCATCATCACTACCACCCGGGCTGGGCAAACAGGCCAGGAGCTGCACAAACACGAGGCTTGTGTGGTAAGGAGTGAAGGGCAGGCATGCAAGAAACGGACGTTTTCCTGCCCTTAAATGCAAACCTGGAGGCAAGAGGACATCAGGACATCAGACAAGGTATTTAGCGCATGTACTGTACAAGCAAATATGGACATATGCCCCCCGCCCGTTCATGCACAAACAGCCATGGACTCTACACACTGCCCTGCCCCTAGATTTTTCCACTTGACAATAATGTAACTTGAATTACATAAAGAGCATGCATCTTTCTTTTTTCCACTGCATAAATGCATCTTTGGGAGCGTTAGGGATCTTCCCGCCACCTGGAATTACAAATCACGCTGCCAAGAAGAACCCCGAGCCCACATCATTTCGCACACACGCCAGTTCCCGGAAGAGGTCAGTGGTTTTCCTGTGTCCAAAGGTTTTACTACACTTGTGATTTTGAGAGCAATTGCAAAATTACCTTCCGTCGGGCTGTACCAATTCACACTCACATGAGCGTTGGGGGCAGTGTCTGTTTTCCCACAGCCTTGCTGACTCTGTGTATCATCAAACTGTTTCGTTTTGTTGATATTTTTGCCAATCCAATAGGTGAAAAGGCAAAAAGTAGTAAGATGCAAATGGACATGAATTCTCCAGCCATCGCAGCTGAAAACCTACATGTATGAATGAGGCCATCTCTCTTAGTCCCTTCAGGCTGCTATAACAAAATGCCTTAGACTAAGTGGCTTATAAACAACAGAAATTTGTTTCTCACCGTTCTGGAGGCTGTGAAATCCAAGATCAAGGCACTAGCAGATTCCGTGTCTGACGAGGACCTGATTTCTGGTTCATGGAAGGTATCTTCCTATTGCGTCCTCCCGTGGTAGAAAGGGCAGGCAGATCTCTGCAGCCTCTTTCAAAAGGGCACTAATCCCATTCATGAGGGCTCCACCCTCTTGACCCAATCACCTTCCCACAGCTCTGTCTCCTGACACCATCACCTTTCAGGTTAGGATTTCAACATATGAATTTGCGGGGGGGGCACAAACATTCAGACCATAGCACCACCCAAGACTAACCATCCTGGCCAAGCCAGCCTACACCAGAATGGCCCAGAGGTGACCTACCAAATCATGAGACACAATAAATGTTATTGCTTTTAAGTCCTTAAAGTGCAAGTCCAAGTTTTGGGGTGGTTGTAACACAGCAAAGGTTAACCAATGTAAATGGAACTTTAGTGTCTTTTTTTGTAAGAGCCATTTGTGCTTCCTTTCCCATCTTTTACTAATTATTTTACTGATTCACAGAAGCTATGTTGTAACAAAGTACTACAAACTGAGCGGCTTAAAACAGTGGTCCCCAACCTTTTTGGAGCCAGGTGCCGGTTTCATAGAAGACAATTTTTCCATGGACTGGGTTGGGGAGCGGGGCGTGGGGTTGGTTTCGGGATGATTCAAGCGCATTACGCAAATTGTGCAGTCAACCTCTCCGCTAACGATAAACTGTATTTGCAGCCGCTCCCCAGCGCTCGCATCACCGCCGCAGCTCCGCGTCAGATCATCAGGCGTTAGGTTCTCATGCGAAGCACGGCCTCGATCCCTCGCATGCCCAGGGCGGAGCTCAGGCGGTGAGTGGTGTCCCCGTCTTCTGCCAGCTAGAGCTGGGTGTCCTGCAGTCCTTGCTTCTTGGCCTCTTCGTCCGTCTTCAAAGCCAGCAGCAAAGTGTCTTCCCTCTCTCTACCCTGCTATCCTCTGCTTCTTTCTCACGGCCTCCTCCTCTGTCTATAGTCACAGATCCCTTCCCCTCCCTCTTACAGGGGCACTTGTCATTACATTTAGGGCCACCTGGATAATCAGGATAATGTCTCCATGTCGAGATCCTTAACTGTATCATCTCTATGAAGACCTTTATTTCCTATAAGGTAACATTCATAGGCTCCGGGCTTAGGACCTGGATGTCTCTGGGGGCTGTTATTCAGCCCAGGGCGTCTCTCCAAGCCTTGGTTCCTCATCTGTGTGTGTATGAAAGAAAATAGGATATTGTGAGGATTCACTGAGTAATATAGCTAAAGCAGTCAGAACAGCGCCCGGCATAGCAGAAGCACTCAATAAAATTGGGAGGGAGAGAATCTCAAAGTTTCCCCTTGGGACCTCAGTTTCTCTGCCTGGAAAGTGGGGGGAAAGAGGTATTAGACTCAAGGGTTTCCCAGCTCTTCCACCCCGCTAGGGAGCCCCTGCGTGGGGCGGTCCCCTGCATCTGGGAGGTGGTCAGGCCAGGGTCTGAAAGCCACATCAATGTGGCCTGTTAGGACTCCTAGACAAGGGGGGAAGCAGGCTGTGGCCCTTCTCCTGCCATCAGCTCTGGTCCCCACTTCCCAGCCCAGAGAAGGGCCCTCCCCACGGCCAGGTCAGAGGGTGGGCACGTGCCCAGAGCAGGGGGCAAGGGGCTGAGGGAGTCTCAATTGGGTGTTGTTTTAATTCCCTCCATCAATGTCATGGTCCCTCTCTCTCTCTCCTCTACTCCCCAAGTCAGTTGTCTGTGGTCTCTTCTTCCCTGTCCCTCCTTCCCACCTCCCTCTCCCTCCCTATGTCCTCTGCCCTTGTCTCTCCCGTCCCTGTCCTCTGCTGTCGCTCCCTCTGCCTTCCTCATGTCTCTCAGTCTCTCGCTCTCTCACCCTCTCTTGTCTGCACGAAATTCTCCTCTTCTCCCCGGGAAGCCCCCGAAACCCGGGGCCTCGCCCCCTCACCCCCGCAGGCAGGCAGAACCTGGTGAGGCCCCGGTGAGTCATGGGGAAGAAGGAGCGGACATTCCTGCCGCTTTTCTGCATCGTGCCCGGCCCAGCCCCCTGCCTGTCCCCTCCCTTACCATGTCACCGGAAGCTTACAGGTGTGTGTCACCTGCGGGAGAGACTGAGAGAGTCAGAGAGGCAGGGACAGAAACAGAGAGACAGAAAGAGAAAGATAGTCATGGAGAGAGACAGAGAGACAGAGAAACGGGAGAAGCAGAGACAGAAAGACACAAACAGACAGAGAAAACGGACAGAGAGAGAGAAAGAGGGACAGAGACAAAAGAAAAAGAAGAAAACAGTGAGATAGAAGAAGACAATGACAGACACAGAAAGGGAGAGAGAGACAGAGATTCCAGGAGACCAGAGAAGTCTGAGGTGGAGCTGAGTGGGCTCTGAGCTTCCTCCCTCATTCTTTAAATAAAAGAGGAAATTGTGTCCCAGAGCAGTGGGTGGTCATCCAGGAAGTGGTCATCCTTCCAGGTCATCCCTCCAGGAAGAGGCAGCGCCAGACTACAGAGCTCCATATGACCCTCGACCCTGGAGTTTTCTCTCCACTGAGAGATGCCTCCCACCCACCCAAATCCACTTCATAACAGGTGGGAAAACCAAGCATCAGTGGAGGGAAGTCATCTGCCCAGGGCCACCCAGAAGCAAGTGGCTGAGCTGGGTCTCAAGCCCACCTGGATCAACCCCCCAACTTTCCATTTCCCTACCTCATGCACATTAATATCTCATTTAGTCTTCACGCCGACCCCAAGAGGGGCCCCATTTTCCAGATGAGAAAACTGAGGCTCACAAAGCATGTCATTGGCCCCGTGTGACCCAGCCAGGGAAGGCTCCAGCAGTTGTCAGCATGGTAACTGCTGACGTTGGAGTGGATGACACATCTCCAACTCCTTTCTCATTCCAGGAAGAGGAAATGCAGGATCAGAATCCACAGTTGGGACAACAACAGTAATAACAGCAGCTACCACTTTTATTGAGCACATACTATAGGCCAGGCATTGTGGGAAGCATCATAGGTGCATTCTTTTATCTCTCCAGCCCTGGGAAGGAAACATTTTGCTATCTCTACTTTCCAGATAAAACGCTAGGGGCACAGGGAGGTCAAGTAACCTGCAGGAGGCAACACAGCTAATAACTAGATGGAATGTAAACTCTCCCGGTCTGAGGCCAGCTCCCACACTCTTAACCAGTGGGCTACATTGTCTCTTAGGAAAGGGGATATCTTTAGGACTTTTCTTACCTTATCTTGAAATTATTAGCTTAGGGCTTCAATGAATTAATTAATGAGAATGACATAGTATAATCATTATTATCGTGGTAGAGGTGACTACTTACCCATCACCTACTATTCTCTCCCTCTTCCTCTCTGTTCCAGCCACGCTGACCTCTCTGCTGTTCCTGGATCTCACACTCCCACCTCAGGCCTTCGCACTGGCTGTTCCCTTTGGCTGGATAGGTTCCTGCACGTCTGCCCGCTTCTTACCTCACTGCACTCAGCCTCTGCTCAAACGCCACCTGCTCGGGGAAGGCCTCCTGGACCCCCCACCTAAAACAGCTCACACTGCGCGTCTACCCTCCTGCCTCCTCCAACCTGTTTTGTTTCCTAAATTTATTGCTTATCTAACTTTATCGCTTATCACTGCTTGACAGGGAAAGATGAGATAACCATATCTACTCGCCACAGTCAGTGTCCCAAGGGTGACAACTCTGCCCTGTTTCCGGCTATGTCTCCAGCTCCTGGACCAGTGCCCAGCACCAAGCAGGTCCTTGGTAAATGCTGAAGGAATTTGTTGAGACCTCCATTTTGGCCAGCGAATGTTCCAGACATTTCACCTGCATTAAATTGCTGTGTTTTGTCAGAAGCATCCTAAGACAGGGAGACTATTTTATCTTTTGCATTTTATTTTACTTTTTTTTTTCTTTTTACTTATTACAAACCTTTTCAAGCACACAGAAAAGGAGATCGAATGGCATCATAAGCTCTCATATACCCATTACCTTGATATAATTGACACAAACATTTGGCTATTTTGCCTTTATTTTCTTCTAAAGTAATTTAAAGTAAATACAGACATCTAGACATTCACCCCTAAAACTTCAGTGAGCATTTTATTTTTTGAGATAGAGTTTCGCTGTGTGGCCCTGAGTACCCTGGTGTCAGCTTAGCTCACAGCAACCTCAAACTCCTGGGTTCAAGCGATCCTCCTGCCTCAGCCTCCCGAGTAGCTGGGACTACAGGCATGCACCACTGCTGGCTAATTTTTATATTTTTAGTAGAGAAGGGGTCTAGTCTTGCTCAGGCTGGTCTTGAACTCCTGAGCTCAAGCAATTCCCCCTCTCCCTCCTTCCTGGGTCTCCCAGAGTGCTAGGATTATAGGCATGAGCCACCACACCCGGCCTCAGTGAGCATTTTTAAAAGATGAGAACAATTTTCCCACCTAACCACAAAACCATCTTCATAACAGTGATGCCTACTTTTTTGGCTAAAGTGTTTTAAGGTAAATTGTCTTTTCACCCCCAACTATTTCAGCATGCATCTCTATATAAGGACATTTCCCCACATAACCACAATACCATTATCCTCCTGACGGAACTTACAAGAATCCTCATATTATCTAATAATCAGCCACATTCGACTTTCCCAACGGGACAAATTTTCTCCCCATTTCACAGCGGAGGAGAGTGCCCAAGGTCCCAGAGCAGGAAGAGAGAGAACCGGGATTTATTTTACATCCAGGCAGTCCAGGGATGTCGCTGCGACCGCGACCGCGGCTGGGTGACTCAGGGCCGAGCCAGGCCCCTCACAGCCGGACGGCCGCGCCCTAGGAAGGGAAGTTTGAGGCGGGGGAGGCCCGCGGGGGAGGAGGGGGAAGCGCCCACGCATCTGGGGCTGACTCGCTGTTTCGCAAAATGTCTGGGAGGAGCCCCCGGGGCCACAAAACTGCCGCCTTCCCGGGCCCAGAGGAGAGAAGAGGTGCAGGGAGGCGGCGCACAGAAGCGCCCTGTGGACATGGGCCGCCCGATGCTGCTGCTGCTGCTGCTGCTGCTGGTTCAGACCCGCGTCCCAGGTAGGGGCTGTGTCCTGGACACCCGCGCCGGCAACAGGGTCGGGGGGGGAGGGACGGGCAGGGTCTGATGAGTTGGGGGAATGGGGTCCAGTCCCAGCACCGTCCCCAATCAATAATCATACTCGCGCTGTCTGCAGCCCCCGCGGCGCAGTCCCTGCGCTCAGCAGGTGCTCGGGAAATACCAGTGGCGCCGAGGCATTTAACGACAGGAACCGCAGCCATGCTTCGTGAGCGCTCTTTTTACTCCAGGCGCTCTTCTAAACTCCTTCCTTGCAGTTTCAAACTAGCTGGATGGGACTATTGTCAACTCCGTTTCAAGGAGGAGGAAACGGAGCCCCAGAGAGCCTAAGTAACCGGCCCCAGCCACACCGCCAATCCCTGAGCGAGGGGCTCTGCCCCCAGCGCGCCCCACCCCGCGGACCCGCGTTTGCAGACCCGGGTCCCCCTTTTACTAAAGGTCTAGAGAGCCCGACCGAGCGTCAGACCCGGGGGCTGGGGACCCGGGGCCTGTTCCTCGAGGATCCTTCCCTTTCACTACCCTCTCCCCGACTTGACCGTCGCACCTGCTTCCCCCGGAAAATGTTGGGGTATGGGTTTGAGAAACGAGAGGAATTCGAGAAGGAACTGAGTCAGGGCGGGGTGGGGGGTATGCGGCGATGAATAACCTGGAAAGCTCTCGAGACCGCGGGAGGCTGCGAATGAGTAACATCTCGAGAGAACTCCGAATTTGGGGAGGGAAAGGGACGCCCGGGAGGCTCATGCTACGAGGGTGAGCCTCGGGGCGGGGACACTGAAAGGGGTTCCAGGTTCGGGGAGGGGCTGGGTGGGGGAGAACGTCCGGGAAGAGTTAGGGGCGGGGCTAAGACATGGGGGAGGAGCTGGGGGCGGGGCTAGAATATAGGGGAGGTGCTGAGGCCCAGGAGAGAATGTCCGGAAAGAGCTAGGGGGCGGGGCAAGAACGCTGGGGAGGAGCTGAGGGCGGGGAGAGAACGTCTAGGAGGAGTTGGGGGCGGGGCTACGACGTAGGGGGAGCTGGGGCATGCGAGAGAACGTCCGGGGGGAACTAGGGGGCGGGGCTGGGACCCCTGGGAGGAGCTGAGGGCGGGACTGGAATGTCGGGGAGCTGCTGGGGGCGGGGTTCAGGGATGGCGGGGCTGAAACCTGGGAGAGGAGCAGGAGAGCAGGAAGGGAGCGTTAAGGGAAACCAGAGGGCTTGAGATTAGAATTTCGGAAGGGCTGATGGGATGGGATTAGAATTTCAGAACAAACTGGTGGGCGGGAAGAGGCTATGGAGGAGGCTAGGATCTGGGGCCATGAGTTGGGGGTAATTCCACTAGGGCACTGGGATCGCAGGTACAATGTAAAAATCAGGGTGGGCTGTGGATAGAACGCCCCTTGCGGAATTTGAGAGCAGGTGGGGTGGGGGAAAGGACCTCAATGGAGCCTCTCCTGATAGAGGCGATGGGGACAGGATTTTCAGGATAGACCCCGCGCGAAGACAGAATTAGAGGGAAAACGGGCCAGGACAGGACTCTGGGGAAAGACCTGTGGGCGGAGATGGAACGGTCGGGTGGGTGCGCAGAGGTAGAACGTGGGCGAGGGATAGACTGGCAAGTACAGCCGGTCGGAACCCAGCAGAACGTGCAGCACGAACCTGAGTGGACGGGGCCGCGAGACTTGGTTCTGGTTTGGGGGCATGAGAGGGCGACAGGGGGATCCTGGCGCGGAGCATATGATCACTTCTTCTCTCCGTCCGCCTCCCTTCAGCCTCCTGGGGCCTGCAGTGCATGCGGTGTGACAGCAGCGGGCATTGCCTGGTGGAACAGTGCGCCCCGGGCCAGGACCTCTGCAGGACCACGGTCATGCGCATAAGCGAAGGTGGGCTCCAGCACGACAGGAAACGTGAGTGGCCAAGGATCCTCTCACCAGTAATTAGGGCAAAGCAAACTAAAACAAGAGGCCGTGTCACACGCACCAGATTGGCAGGCATTTAAAAATCTGACAATACCGGGGTTGGGGAAAATGTGGAGCGACAGACCCTGCAGTGGGGGGTAAACTGGAGATTCCGCCACCCAGAGCCATTTGGCAAAATCTGATACAAATGAAGATTGTCATGCCCTACAGCCAGCAGTTCAACTCCTAGGAAGGTAGAAATGCCAGAGAACGTTGGTCACATATGCCCAGGGACACATGTTTAAGAATGTTTGCAGCAGCAGTGTTTGTGACATGGAAAATTGGAAACCAACTCCAGTCTGTCAGCAGCAGAGGAGAAACGCTGTGGTGTAATCGCATAAAGGAATGCTCTGCCCCAGTTTAAATAAAGGAACTGGAGCTGCAGATATCAATGTGGACACATCTCAAAAACATAAGGTTGAGAGAGAAAAAAACACCGTTGCGGAATATGACACCTTTCTATATAAGCTTTAAAAAACATGTGAAACAATATTATATATTGTTATGCATACATGGTGTAAGAATTACCGACACCAGTGAATTGTCTCAGGACAAGGCATGAGAGGAGTGGGATTGGGAGGTGTGAACAGGGGACTTTAACAGTATCTTTTAATTATTTATTTTTGAGACAGGGCCTTATTCTGTTACCAAGACTGGAGTGCAGTGGCATGATCACAGCTCACTGCAACCTCCAACTCCCAGCCTCAAGGGATCCTCCCAGCTCAGCCTCCCAAGTAGCTATGACTACACGCACACACCACCACGCCTGACTAATCTTTAAAAATTTTTTGTAGAGGCCAGGCACGGTGGCTCATGCCTATAGTCCTAATACTCTGGAAGGCCGAGGCAGGAGGATTGTTTGAGGTCATGAGTTTGAGACCAGACTGAGCAAGAGCAAGACCCCATCTGTACTAAAAATAGAAAAATTAGCAGGGCGTGGTGATGCACGCCTGTAGTCCCAGCTACTCGGGAGGCTGAGGGAGGAGGATTGCTTGAGCCCAGGAGTTAGAGGTTGCCGTGAGCTGGGGTGATACCACTGCACTCTAGCGAGGGTGACAAAGCAAATCTCTATCTTAAAAAAAATTTTTTTTGTAGAGACAGGTTTTGCTGTGCTGCCCAGGCTGGACTCAAGCAATTCTCCTGCCTTGGCCTGGCCTCTCAAAGCGCTGGGATTATAGGCATGAGTCACCATGCTTGGCTAATAAAATGCTAATATTTTACAAAGTTGAGTGATGAATGTGCAGTATGTATTATATCATTCTCTTATACTTTTTGGTCTGCTCAAAGCATTTCCCTTTAGAAATTCCCTTTAGAGGCCTCTCCCTGCTGAGATCACTACACTGGGGGTAGATGAATCCAGAAAGTCCCAGTGATAGTGTTGTCACTAAGAGAGCAGGCTGCCCATGTGTGGAGGGTGCGGAGGTGGGGATAATTCTAGAAAAAGACAGAGTTGGACCGAAACAAGAGGAGAGGCCTGGTGAAGATCAGGCCTCTCCTGGGAGGGGGTGACCTTGAGACCAGGAGGCTGGGTGAGCCCAGGGGAACCTCTGGGGTACTGAAGATCCATTCCTTCCAGAAGAGGACGAGCTGGAGGTGGTGGAGAGAGGCTGCACCTTCCCAGAGAAGACCAACAGGACCATGAGCTATCGGACTGGTTTGCAGATCATCACCCTTACAGAGACCGTGTGTGGGGCAGACTTTTGTAACCGGCCCCGACCTGGTGAGTAGGGCTTCGCTCGCCATCCCCAACCCCAAACCATCCCCGACTCAACCTCATCATCATCCCAATCCTATCCCCAATTTTGTACCACTCCAACCCAAACTCCAGGTCCTACGCCAGTCCCGACTCCAGCTCAAACACATCTCCAGCCCAGCTCGTGTCTCAAAGATATTTGTCCATCTGATTTTTTCTAAGGGGTTCAAGCCATAGATGCGGAGGGGCCAAGATACAAGCAGAGACTCAAAGCTCTTAAGAGAAGTCAAAGGAGGGTCGCCGTGGGCTGTGAGAGTCCCCCGGAATAGATGGTCTTTGACTTGGGCAGTTAAAAAAAAGCAAAAAGTGGAGAAACTTCTATAAGCCACTTTTTTGAGTTTCATGGCTTCAGGCTCTGGTGAATTTTTTAAAACAAGACTTAGAAAGGATCAAATTCTCCCAAATCGCCACAGGAGAGGAAGGGTGGGGAAAGAAGAGATCCATGGTGTGTGGTCAACAGAGATTCCTCTTTCTGGCCCTGGGGAGGAAGGAAACTGGGTAAAGCCAGTCCAGTCACAGTGACGTCAATAAGCAGAGGGCCTGCGTTTGCAGTGACAGTGACGTCGGTAAGCAGACTGCCTGCGTTTGCGCTGGGCTTTCTTTGTTCTTCATCCAGTCTGATTCTGCCTGATTTTCATGCGTCCTCACCACAAACTTTCATCTGTTGGCAGGGCTGAATCAGATGTTTATTTTTAAGGAAGTGATAAGAGAGAGGACAGTGGCTTCCTCTCCCGGTGAGATGTGCTTAAGGAAAGCACTAAAACCTGGGTCTGAGTAATGCCTCTAATCAGATGATAGTTAAAGTATTTAACAATATTGGTCAGTGTCAGAACAAACCCCTGGAGACCCCGTGCTGGGCTGGTGTTACCCTTTCGCTGATGGAGCACAGGGCCATGGGGCTTAATAACTGATGTGCCTACATCATCCCCATTTCTAACGCCATCTTACCCTGCTTATGGCAACTCGAATAGTTGGTTAGGCTGCACTCTGTACTTACGTGACGCTGAGGACACAGCGGTGACCAAGACGGTCTCAGGCCCTGCCTCCGCAGGGCTCACAGTCCAGTGTGTGCAGGGAATGTGGGACAGACTCATGGCCAGACACTGGCTGGTTAGATTGGTCAGGGCTGTGAAGGCGGAAGCGTGGGCAGAGGGGTCAGGGTGGGATCAGGGGAGAGGATGGTGTGTGGGACACCCCCCTAGGAGACACCTGACTCAGGTCAGGGAGGGTTCCTAGAGGAAGCAACAGCTAAACAGGGTCTTGAGGGATGAATAGGACTCTGTTCAAAAGCCAATAGAAAGGGTTTTCCAGCTGAGGAAGCAACAGACAGAAAGGCCAGAGGTGGGCAAAGGTAGTGTGGCTGGAGGAAGGAAAAAACGGGGTGCGATGAGCCGGTGAATTGGGCAGTTCATGTTACATGGCGCCTTCCGGGCCATGGCGAGGGTGAATATATAGACTTTGTCCCCGGAGCAGTGGGGTGTCACAGAAGGATTTTAAGTAGCTTATGTCATGATCACATTTGTATTTTTAACAAATTATCGTGACCTCATGACAGAAGATAGGCTGGAGGGAAGCAGGAGCAGATGAAAGGAAACAAACTTGGAGGTGGGTGAGGTTGTCCAGGTGGAAAGGAGGGTGGTCAGAGCAGGGTGTCGGCCATGCTGAGGGAGCGAAGTGGGTGGATTTACCTGCTGTTCGGCAGGTAGGTGAGCGGCCTTAGTGATGGATGAGACGTGGGGAGGAGACCTGCAGTTCTGGTCACGATGGAGTCACTTGTGTCAGACGAGCCCTTCTGCAGATCGATGACCGCTACAAACACTGGACAAGTAGCAAACAGTTATTTGAAGTCACTGGAGGGCAGCAAACGAAGGGAGGGACTCGAGGCGCTGGAATCTTTGAAATAAGGGAAGCGTAGACGACAACCTGGCTTTTTCCTTGAGTGCACTTTGCAATCTGCTGCTGTGAAGGGGAAATAGAGCCCAAACAGAGAGTTGCCAGACTGAGAAGGCAGAGGTTGGTGTTTGGGGCTGCCAGCATGTCTGGAAGAGTTAAAATCCTGGAATGGATGGGACCACAGAAAAGGGAGTCCCCAATCTGCAAATAAATTTCCCTCAAGTCGTTGGCAAGCTGTGCATGCCTAGAGTGAGAGTCCAAGAAACTCGGCAGAAAAAAATAGTAGCTGGGAAGCTACAGAAGCGAGCAAGGCCTCCAGCAGGCATGTGATGCTAGGGACACAGAGGTTGCCAAGCAGAAGAGGCCTTGGGAAGCACATCAGGCCCTTCCCTCGGACCACACCCTAGGGGTAAGGGCAAGACTGAACTAGATCAGCCCTAAACAAGCCTAAGTCCCATCCTTGACAGGAAGGAGACCTAATCCTCTTTGGAAGAAGATAAGATCATTTGAGCCTTTACTTATTTTCATCTATGATGTCTGGCATCTGGTCAAAACTTACAAGACAGCTGAGCACAGTGGTGCACCTGTAGTACACCTGTAGTCCCAGCTACATGGGAGGCTGAGGCAGGAGGATCGCTTGAGCCCAGGAGTTCTGGGCTGTAATATGATATGCTGAGTGAGTGTCCACACTAAGTTTGGCATCAATGTGGCGACCTCCCAAGAGTGAGGGACCACCAAATTGCCTAGGGAGGGGTGAACCAGCCCAGGTCAGAAACAGAGCAGGTCAAAACTCCTGTTCTGATCAGTGGTGGGATTGAGCCTGTGAATAGCCACTACACTCCAGCCTGGGCAAGATAGCAAGACCCCATCTCTTAAAAACAACAGAGATGACAGCAATCTACAAGGTATCCTGAAGAAAATAAAACCAGAAACCAAGAGAAAAATCCAACAATAGAAACACAGTCATAGTGACTCAGATATTGAAATTGCTATGATCAGTATGTTTAAGAAACAGTAGAAAGAATAAGTTTCAGCATCTGGAATCCATTTTTAAAAGAGTCAGACAGCAAATATAGAACAATGACTGAAATGAGGAACTCAACAGATGTGCTTAACAGAGATTAGAAACAGCAGAGCAAGAGAACTAAAGAACTAGATGACAGGACAGTAGACGTAGCCAGACTAATGTATAGATATGAAGATCAAGGGATCTGCCAGGTTTCTGCCCTGGACGAGGCCACCTCTGAGATGTGGAATTCAGGAGGAGGAGGTGCAGGACTGGGAGCAGATGGAGAATTTATTTTGGGGCTGGTGTTCAAGGGATAGCCAGGGCTGGCCAGGCGCGGTGGCTCACACCTGTAATCCTAGCACTCTGGGAGGCCGAGGCAGGTGGATCACTCAAAGTCAGGAGTTCGAAACCAACCTGAGCAAGAGCAAGACCCCGTCTCTACTAAAAGAAATAGAAATTAGCTGGACAACTAAAAATATATAGAAAAAAAATAACCAGGCATGGTGGCGTGTGCCTGTAGTCCCAGCTACTCGGGAGGCTGAGACAGGAGGATCGCTTGAGCCCAGGAGTTTGAGGTTGCTGTGAGCTAGGCTGACGCCACGGCACTCTAGCCTGAGCAACAAAGTGAGACTCTGTCTCAAAAAAAAAAAAAAAAAAGGAATAGCCAGGGGACATCCAAGAGGCAGTTGGGTATACAGGTCTGGAGCTCAGAGAGAAGTCTGAACTGGATGAGATTTGTGAGTGACCAGCAGATAGTGGAAATGAAACCATGTCAACAGATAAAATCCCCATAGGAGAGAGTCTATACCATGGGAAATGACAGGGACCTAAGACAGAGTCCGAAGGGTCACCTGCATTTAGAAGAGTGGAGTAAGAAGAAGAGTTCACAAAGGAGACCCATGCTGGTATGAGACAGCTGTTTGGGCAATGATGGCAATTCATGTTTTCATTTCCGTGGAAGTTTGTGTGAGAATACATGGGTTATTGGCCCTGGAGTTATTTTTCTTTAAGGGTGATGATTTGGCTTTGGATGTAAATGATTCACCTAATTAGAGCCAGCGGCCTGCCAGTTGAGAGCTTTGGCTGAGATAGTCCTCTCACTTCCTTAAGACTTGGCCCAGACTCAGCTTGGATATCTTGGGTCAGGAAGGGGAGGGCATGCCAAGCATGGGAAATGGTGTGAACCAAGGCCTGGGCAGAGGATTGACTTTGGTCTTTCCAGGGAAAAGAAATTGATCCAGTTGGCCAAGACCAGAAGGCAAAAGGCACAAAAGGCAAAGTTATCACAAATTAATCAAGCGAGCTTTTGATCCCTGAGACAATTAGGTAGTGTATCAGTTATCTATTGCTACATTACAGATTGACCCATAACTTAAAACAAAGATAAGGATATATTATTTCCCGAAGTTTCTGAAGGTCAGGAATCCTGGAGCAGCTTAGCTAGGTGGTTGTGACTCAAGATCAGCATCCTTCATGACACTGCAGTCAAGATGTCGGGTGGGGCTACAGTCATCTGAAGGATCCTAAGGTCACTTCACTCATGTAGGTGATCTCCTCCCATGGCTTTGGCGAAGGCCTCGATTCCTCACCATGTAGATCTCTCCACGGTGCTGCTTGAGTGTCCTTACAATATGGCTGCCAGCTTCCTCCAGAGCAAGTGATCTGAGAGAGAGACTCAGGCAGAAATTGCGATGTCTTCTATGATCTAGCCACAGAAGGCACACACCATCCTTTCCACAGTATCTTACTGGCTACATAGGTCAGCCTTATTCTTTATGGAAAGAGACAACACAAGGGCATGTAGACCAGGAAGCAGAGATCACTGGGAGCTGTCTTGGAGACTGCCTACCACAGGGAACAATAGAAGGGTTTTAAGTGATTGTTCATTTGTTCATTTAACAAATATTTATTGGATATCATCTCTGGCCCTGGCCCTGCCTTCCTGGGGCTCATGGTTTGGTATAGGAGACAGACCTGTCACCACACAGTGATGACCCCCCCAGAGTGGACAGGACTGGAATGGGGGAGTCCAGGGGCCTGTGGTAGCTCAGAAGGGGTACCTGATCCAGCCTGGTGGGTAAGGGAGGGTTTCCTAGAGGAGACTGGAGATGACACCTGAACAATGAGGACTTAGGGAAAGTAGGGAGCAAGGGAAAGGTGTTCTAGGCAAAGGCAACGGCATATGCAAAGCCCTGGGTGCCAGGTAGCATGCATATCCATGGGCTGTGGGAAGTCAGTATGGAGTAGAGTCAGAGGGGCTAGTGGAGGTGGGTGAGGCAGGAGAAGTGGCCAGGACCTAGCCTTTGATGGGCCTTGAATGCCACACTGAAGATCTTAGATTTTATACTGAGGGCAGTCGGGAGCCATAGAAAGGTTTTGAGCAGAAGAGAGATGTGAGTATTAGAAACATGTCTAATAGGGTCAGATGAGAATGCACTGGGTTGGGAGTGGGGTTGCAAGAATGGAAACCAGGAGGCTAGAGAGGTAGCTGGTGTTGAAGGGGGTCTGAGCTGGACCAAGGCATGGGGCTGGAAAGGAAGGGATAGATTCTAGAAAAATTCAGGAGGCAGAAGGAGCAGGGCTTGGTGATTGGCTAAAGGGTAGGATAAGGAGGAGTTGATGCTGAGATGAGTCCTCAGGGAACTGGAGCTCCAGGATTCTCCCCAGGGAGTCTCACCCTCCTGCCCTTCTTCCAAACAGGCCGCCGCGCTCCCTCCTTTCCCCGAAGCCGCAACCTTGAATGTGTTTCCTGTGCCTCATCAGACATGAGCTGTGAGAGGGGCCGGGAACAGAGCCTCCAGTGCCGCAGCCCTACAGAACAGTGCCTGGAGGTGGTGACCTACCGGAGCCTGGAAGGTGAGCCCCAACCTACCAGCAACCTACCTCCTCCCTGCTTTGCTCCTCCCCAAGCCTGCAGTTAAGAACAACCCCAAAATAGCAGAGATATAAGCAAAGGAGAAAGTTAGTTCTCCCACACAGAAAATGCCCTGTGATAGGAAGTCCAGGGCCACTAGGACAGTGTGAGAGTCACCAGGAACCCAGATGCCTTCTCATTTTTTACATATCACTTCCATTCTCAAGACTGCCTCATAGTCCAAGATGGCTGCCAGAGCTCCAGGCCTCAGGTCCAAGTTCCAGGAAGGAGGAAGGGGAAAGGGGGCAAAAAAGGGAGCACCCTCTTTTTGTAAGAGTTCTCCTTTCATGAAGTCTTCATAAAGCATTTCTACTTATATCACATTGGACAGAACTTCATCAAATGACTATAGCTAGGGAGGATGGAAAATGGTCTTTCTGCTAGATGTATGACTGCCCTAAATAAAATGAGGGTCCTATGATGAAGAGTGAAGCAGAGAATGCCTGCTATGGTGGGCAAATCCAGTTTCAGCCCCTCATCCACAATCTAACCTCTGACCTTTCCCCCCTGCCCCCCATAGCGGATCTAAATGATGAGCAGCACACCCGTGGCTGTGGCCACCTTCCTGGCTGCCCAGGCCCCACCGGCTTCCACAACAACCACACCTTTCACTTTCTGCAGTGCTGCAACACCACCAAATGCAACGGGGGCCCAGGTAAAGGGCTGGGGACCTGGCGTGGGGCCGGGGACCGGGCAGGGAGGTGCACTCGGGCAGGCTGCCACTGAGTCACAGTCCAGCCACATCATTCCCCTCTGAGCCTCGTTTCCTATTCTGAAGAATAGGCATATCTAATCCTCATCTTGCCAGCCCCAAAAAATGTTTTTAAAAAGTGAACATAGCAAGCCTTTCTCAAAGAAGGATTTTGTGGAAATTCAGTGAGACTGTCAGCCCCTCACTGAGACCTGTGCTTTCTCCCTCTTACATATCTTTATTGAATCCTTCTGCTCCTTATCAACTCCACTGCTACCTCCTGGGCCAAGCCACCATGACTTCTCGCCCGGGTTGTTGCAATGACCTCCTTACTGGTCTCCCTGCTCCCACTTCTGCCACCCTACAGCCAAGCCTCAACCCAGCAGCAAGAGTGACTTAAAAGAAAAAAAAAAAGTAAAAGGGAAACTTTCACCGTCCCTCCCCTCCAATGTAATGAACATCCCTTATGTCACTCCGTCTCTATAAACCAGCGCTGTCCAACAGGACTTTCTGCAGACTTGGAAATGCACTGTATCTGCGCTCTGTCCAATATGGTAGCCACTACTGTATGTGGCTATTGAGCGCTTGCAATGCCAACTGAATTTTAGCATTCTATTTAATATTCATTTATTTAAATTGAAATGTAAATAACCACATGTGGCCGGTGGGCACCCTATTGGACAACGTAGCTCTAAAGTGTAAATCGCGTCAAGGCAGCAACACGGTACTGTCTTACACAGTTGCTTACGTGGTGCCCAGTGTAGTTGCGCCTGGCCGGAAATGGGGGCTCCTCCTGGGAAGTTGGGAGTTGGGGTTTCTCTCAAGCCTTCGAGAACTCCCCCAAAAGAACGTGCCACTCCAGCACCTGACCACAAGGTGGCTCCATCACATCTCAGGCTGACAGTGGGAGTCCCAGGGAGGAAATGCAAGGAAGGAGGGACCCACGTGCTAATTTCCCTGGTCTCTGCGTCTCTTGTCTTCTCCTAAGTCGTGGAGCTTCAAAACCTGCCACTGAACGGCGTCCAGTGTTACAGCTGTGAGGGGAACAGCACCCACGGGTGTTCCGCTGAAGAGACTTCCCTCATCAACTGCCGAGGCCCCATGAATCAATGTCTCGAAGCCACTGGCACTAATGGTGAGGCCTTTGGAAGGCTAGGAGGGGACACTTACCCGGAGGAACGGGGGTTCTGCGGGAGGTTGACTTCCAGTTAAGCTGGACTTACGGAGGTGGCTCTTCCTGTGGGAAACGTGGGACTTCCTTCTGAGGGTGCAAAGTTGTAGCAAGGAATTGGGACTTGTCATCGGGAAATGGATGTTTCTGCCATAGAAAAGTGGAGTTTTTTAGTGGTGAGAGTTCCCATCGGTGGGTTGGACCTGCGGTGGACATCTTGGGCTTCCATCCTGTGCCGCCCTCCAAGCTTTTGGCCTCAGAACTCCTTCGTGCTCTTAAAAATGACTGTTTATGTCAGTGATTTCTACAGATACATACTGCAAGACGAATTAAAATGAAGACATTTTTAAAAGGCTTACTTATTTATTAATTCTTTTAAAATAACAAAAATTCGTTACACGCTAACATTTTTTATGAAAAATGATTGTATTTTCCAAAATGAGAAAATGTAAGGAGAAGCCTGGCATTGTTTTACGGTGGTGCATGTCTCTTTAATGTCTGGCTTAATAGAAACAGCTGGATCCTCACAGCTGCTTCTGCTTTCAGTCTCTTGCAATATCACATGTCCTGAAGGCTCTAGAAAACTCCATTGTACACTTATGAAAGCAAAAAAGCCAAATGTTTTAGTATTATTATGAGAATAATTTTGGCTTCACAGATCTCCTGAAAGGGTCTTGGGACCTCCCCCTCAGGGGTCCCTGGAGCACACTTTGAGAACCGCTGCTTTCTCCAGGTGGCAGTGAAGGTGGCCCTGACCACAAGATGGCACGCCACCTCCTTGAGAATTCCAGGCTCAGGCCCATGAGCTGGGAGTCTCACTCAGTCTTCTCTTTCCTCCAGGGCCGGGGACTCCAAGCTACACAGTAAGAGGCTGTGCGACCAATTCATGGTGCCAACGTGTCCACGTGGCTGATGCCTTCAGCCTGACCCATCTCAATGTCACGTGCTGTACTGGAAGTGGCTGTAACCACCCAGCCCGGGATGTCCAGCACCGCATAGGGGGTGCCCCTCGGCCTGGCCCTGCCCACCTCAGCCTCACTGTCACCCTGCTTATGACCACCAGACTGTGGGGAGGCACTCTCCTCTGGACCTGAACCCACCCCCACCACGATCTCTAGCCCGGCTGGATCCGGGGGACTTTTTTGCCCTTCCCTCAGCTCTCAGCCCTGCAAACTTGCTGTGTGACCTCAAGCCAATGTGCCAACCTCTCTGGGCCTCAGTTTTCCCAGCCGTCAAACACCTATCTCATCAAGTTGTTATGAGAACCAGAGAAGAAAAGCTGGAGAAAAGCTGGGGACCAGCAGGAGAGCTGTTGTTATGAATAATGTTGCCGCTATTGTTATTATTAATTAATATTCATATTATTTATTTTGTACTTAAATAAAGGTTTTTTTTTATACGTAACAATTTTTGTATCCATGATCAAAGCCGGGTCTGCCCTTTTCTGTATCATCTATCTTTGGGAGGATGAATGGTGGGGGGCACCTTTCCTCAGGCTCTTGGAATTAGAGGTCACATTGTAGGACCCAGGCATTTGAGGGCCCTGCCCAGGGGGGCAGTCCTGTGGGCTTCTGCCCTGAGCTGCCTCCACAGCTATTTCTGGCTTCCAAATGCAACCTTCCAACTCACCCACCCAACACTAACCATCCAGTCTCTTGCCCCAAACTTCAAAGGTTAAGACAATTTTGTTGTTCTAAGGAGACATGTCTGTGTTTCCCAGGGTACTTTGCGATAGGAGATGGACAGGAGACAATCTGAGGGCCAGAACTCCCTTGATGCCTGGCAGTGAGAAATAAGGACAGGACTACACTTCCCACGATGCTCTGGGACACAGGATAAAAGCTGGGCTATATTTCCCAGGATGCCTTAGGACTGTCAGACAAAAAGCCACAACTACCATTTTAATGGCGCTCTTGGAGCACAATATGGAAGAATTCTTGTTTCCCATGACATGATTCGAGACAAAAATTACATTCCCCACGGTGCCTTCTGGTTAGCGAAGAAAAAAATAGGACATTTTCCATGGTATTTGGGGGCAGGTGAGGGACAGGGTTTCTTTTTAGAACTTTGTCCAATCACATATCACCACCTGTCATTGTGGTAGCTTAAAGAGGTGGGGTCTGTACCCTCTGCCTCTTGAATATGAATAACTTTGTGACTGCTTTGACCAACAGGATGTGGTGGAAGTTTTGCTGTACCATGTTCTGAAACCAGGCTTTAAGAAACTACTGTCTTTCACTTCCTGAATCTTGGAACGCCCAGTCTGGGGAAGCCAGTTGCCATGTAAAAGTCCTGCTACCCTGAGACTGCCATGCTGTAAGGAAGCCCAAGCTACTCGTGTATGGATAAGATACCATGTGGACAGAAAGCCCCAGATGTTTCAGCCATCTCAGCCCAGGTACCAGACAAGTGGGTAAAGGAGCCACGTTAAACATGCAGCCCCAGCAGATATGATATGGAGAAGAAAACCACGAAACCCAGCTCTGTTGGTTTCCTAGGGCTGCCATGATAAATTACTATTAATACAACTTACAAACTAGGTGGCTTAAAACAACAGAAAGTTATTCTCTCACAGTTCTGGATGCCAGAAGTCCAAAACCAAGATTTTGGCAGAGCTATGCTCCCTCTAAAGCCTCTGGGGAAGAACACTTCCTTGCCTCCCTTTGGCTTCTGATTGTTGCCAGAAATCCTTGGCATTCTTTGGCTGACATCACTCCAATCTCTACCTCTGTCTTCACATGGCCTTCCTCCCTGTGAGTGTGGCTGTGTGTTTCCGAATGTCTCTCTCTTCGTCTTTTTTTTTTTTTTTTTTTTTTGAGACAGAGTCTTACTCTGTTACCCGGGCCAGAGTGCCATGGCGTCAGCCTAGCTCACAGCAACCTTAAACTCCCGGGCTCAAGCGATCCTCCTTCCTCAGCCTCCCAAGTAGCTGGGACTACAGGCATGCGCCACCATGCCCAGCTAATTTTTTTCTATATATTTTTAGTTGGCCAATTAATTTCTTTTTTTTTTTTTTAGTAGAGACAGGGGTCTCGCTCTTGCTCAGGCTGGTCTCGAACTCCTGAACGTGAGTGATCCTCCTGCCTTGGCCTCCCAGAGTGCTGAGATTACAGACGTGAGCCACTATGCCTGGCCTTCAACATATATTTTAAGAGGAGACAATTCAATACCCACAACAGCAACCAACAGCGTCAGACATATGGCCCTAGATGAGTGTCCCCTCCATCTCCAGCTGTTCAAACCAGTCCATTTTTGGCTCCAGTTCATCATGAACCAGATACACTCCAATCCTGCTCAAATTCCTGACCCACATAATCATAAAATAGAAAGATCGTTGTTTGACATCTCTAAGTTTTGGAGTATTTTGTTATTTGGCAATGGTGTATTGGAGCAGCCATGTTCTTGTTTGTTTTTTGCTAACTCTCCCCATTACAATCCGTGGAGGAGAAGGCCTTTTATTTGCTTGCTACTGTAGTCCTAGCACCTGGCATAGCACCTGCACCATGGCAGGTGATGAAGAAAGAGAGGAGAGAAAGTAGGAAGGAAAGACTACATCTTCTATTGTGTCTTACAGCAAAAATTGGGCCAGAACTAGCTCTCTCATGATGCCCTACAGCAGAGATGAGGCTAAGATGACATTTTATGAGATGCTGCATAATTAAAATTGAGGAATTTCACCTTTCCCATAATTCCCTACAACACATATTGAGCCTAGGGATACATCTCCCATGATGCCTAGCGATGGGTGTTGAGGTTGGGACTGGACGGCATCTCCCATGAGACCCTGCGGCAGAGATTAGAGGTTAAGATTACATCTCCCATTATGTCCTACAGTGGAGCTCAGAGGACAGAAATACACGTCCCATGATGCCTTCCAGCAGATACTGAGGCTGTGGACCAACTTCCCATGTCCTATACCTTAGCTTGTGATATGACCTCCTTGCTAATGGCTCCCACATTTTTGTTCAGGAACCTATGGTTGCAAGAAATAAAATCTGTTTATGCTGACTTGGCAAAAACAACGTTGTCAGAAGTTTAGAATCGAAGCAAGGGCTAGGTCTCCAGGCCTCACCAGGGACAGGAAACAATCGAAAAGCTGTGTAAAATCAAGGTTATCTCCTTCTTGCAGAATCTCAATCAATCACTCTCGCTCTTTCTCTCTTTGAATGTGTGATTTCCCTCCTAGACTTCCACTTTATTTTTCTGTCTCTGCACAGACTACCTTCTTCTACTTCACACGTAATAGCCAGTTATGCCCACTGAGATGTTAAGTACCAAGAACTACTTGAGTCTCATTTCTAAAATTTTAGCCACGAGACTCTGATTGGGTCCAGTGAGGGTCAAGGTTCTGTCCACAGTCCCCTCTGCTTAGGCGGGTGACGTTCACATCAAAGCCACTGCATACAGTTGTTCAGGTCGTACACAAGTACCCCCTGCTCCCGCGGTCCTCGCGGTATGCTGCCCACTTGGCCAGAGCTTGGAAAACAGACTGCAAGAGAGGATGGAGGAGCAACTGAAAAAGAAAACTACTGCTTAGAATGTTTTAATCAGCAAGTAGGGCTGACTCCACGCACTCCGTGTCAACCACATGCATTATGGTGGCCAAGGCTGCACTTAAAAGGGCGCCCAACTCAAAATGGTTAAAGCAAAGAGGAAATTGATTATCTCACATAACAAGAGATCATGCATTAGGGCAGTCCCTCGGAAGGGTTGAGTCAAATACACACAGAGAGGGACACAGAGAGATGGGGCAGGAACAGCGGCGGTGGCAGGGAGGGAGGAGGAGCGGGGAGCTGGGACGCCAGGGCCTGGGAGGTGTCCACAGGAGCCTCTCCCTCCCGGGGCCCAGAACTCAGGCTTCCTTCCAGTTGGTTCGCTTTCAGGGGACCCCTCCCGGAGAATGACGCGGAAGCTTGGGGTTTTCAGGTCAGGACAGGAGGGAGGGAGGGAGCGAAGACACTGACCCCACCCCACGCCTGAGCTCCAGCCCCGCCCTGCACTGGGAGATCCTGGACCTGTCCCGACCTCCGGGGGCTGCCCTCCCTCTCACGGCTCAGCCCGCAGCCTCTCACTAGACTGGACACCTTCGCGTTCACACTCACCTGTCCACGAACACCTCTCATGCTCACCTTGCCCATATCACACTCCCCCTCCCTCAAGGCTCACACCCTCACACGCACGCGACGCTCTCCCCTGTCACCCCCTCCCGCACACCGCGACACCCACACCCGCACCCTCACGCACTGCCTGCTGCACGGCACACTCACCCTCACCCGCTCACACTCGCATGATGTCCTTATCCCCACGCACAGCACCTTAGCCCTTCGTCCAGCACCCGCAACCTGTCCCCACCTCCCCGCCTGCTCCCGCACGCCGTCGCTCACGCGCAGCCCCTTCTAGCCTTCGCCCCCACCCTCCGTTCCCGCGCTCTCTCGGCGCTCGTGCGCCCCCCGTTTCCCATCCGTGCCCTCCCCATTGTCTCGTAGCCTCCCCGCCGCCCCCCTCCCCTCCCAGCCCGGCCCCGCCCCGGCCTCGGCGCCCCGCCCCCGGGCGGGCCGGGGGCGGGGCGCCGGGGGCGGGGCGGGCGGCGCGGGCGGTGCAGGTGCCGGGCCGGGAGCGAGCGGCGGCGGCGGCGGCGGCGGCGGCGGCGGCGGCACCACCATGGGCCGGGCCCGGCGCTTCCAGTGGCCGCTGCTGCTGCTGTGGGCGGCCGCGGCGGGGCCAGGTAGGGTCGGGAGCCGGGGCCTGCAGGCCGGGCTGGGGCGGGGGGCGCACCGCGGTGACAGCCCGACCGCCGAGGGGGCCGCAGAGGCCGAACAATGCGCGCGGGCCGGGCCGGGCCCCCTCCCCGGGACAAAGCGCAGCGCGGGCCGGGAGCCGGGAGCCGCGAGCGGGGGAGGGGGCGCGGGCCCCGGCCGCCGTGCCGCAGCCCCCCCACCCCGCACAGGCCCGATCTGGCGGGGACAAAGGGCCTGAGCCCACCCCCCCCCCAACAAGCCCGCCTTTCCCAGGCCGGTCCCGCTGTCCTTCTGTCCGGTCTCTGCGTCCCTCTGTCCACCCGTCTCTGAATCCCTCTATCTCTCTCCTTGTCCCCCTACCCTTGTCCTCTGTGCCTCAGTCTCGGGAGTCCTGTCCCTCCTTCCGTCTGTCTTCCTTTCTCCTTGCTTCCCTATTCCCCATCTCTCTATCCTGTCTTTGTCCCCTACCTCTGTCCCCTTTTCCTGGGTCACTCTGTCCCCCCACCCCGTCATCCTCTCTTCTCTATCCCCGTGTATTTCTGCCCCCCCTGCCCCTATTCTCCCTCTCTGTCCCTATCTTGCTGTCACCCTGTTTCCCTGTCCCTTTTTCTCTGTCCCTTATCTGCCCCATCCCCTTGTCTCTCTGTCCCCATCTTTCGGTCACCCCTTTCTCAATCCCCTCTGTCACCTATCTCCCTGTTTCCCCGTCTCTGTCCCACTGTTGCCCTGTCCTCATCTCTCTGCCTCCTCTCTCTACCCTTTTCGACCTCCATCTCCCATCCCTATGGTTCATTCCCTCCCTCTCTATGTCCCTCTGTGCCCTGGAGGGGAATTGAGTCAGGCAGGGCGTCCTAAGGAGCCCTGAGGGAGAAATGTCGCTGTGTATGTGTGTGGGGAAGTGGGAACGGGGAACCTTGGCGTGTAGGCACACACGTGGATTCAGCAAATGCCTCCCCAAACCCTCCTCACCCATTCACACACCCGGGCATGACTTCCAGAGCAGCCCCCTCCAGGACATCCAGGGAGCCATCCACACACCCTTATCCCACGCAGTGAGGAGCCGGAGACCCCCCAGATAGGGTGACCCTGAGGCTGGAGACAAGGTCAGGAAATGTCACCCAGACACACTCTCACACTGTGTGTGTCTCAAGCCTGTCACGGGTCACCCGCTCCCTGTAGGTAAAAGCCACTCTTGGGAGGAACAGATGATTGGAAGGTGGCCGGGCCAAAGCAGAAGGGCTGGATTTCTGTAGTTGTTTGGGGAGGAGCTGTAACCAGGTGGCACAGGGCTGCAGGCCTGAGTTTAAACCCTGGCGCTTGCCATTTGCCTCACCAGCCAGTGGTAAACATGTTCGTCTCTCCTGGCTTCAGTTTCTCCTCCTGTAAAGTGAGGATGTTGAACTCAGTGCCCTGAAAGTGAATCCCGGCTCAGACCGTGGAGGGGTTTCTGGCAAGTTGAGTGTGCTTGCCTTGTCCCCACTCCAGGTTTGAAGCAGAGCCTCCCGTCCTCCGGACAAGGCTGGCCTCTCACTCTCTGCCTTTCTTTCTTCTGTATTATTCTGTGATTGCCTCAAAACTTTCATCATCACCACCTTTCTTTGCAACAGACAGGCCACGGTTTCCCAGATGAGAACTTTGGTACCTTAGCTACATTTCCATCCGATTTTATTTTTCTTTATATAATTACTGGACTAAAAACTAGGCTCATAGAATCCTGGAACTAATGAATCCAGAATCCAGTAAACAGAACCTCAGGGTAGTTTAGAATGTTGATATCTGTAGGGATTCTAAAATCCAGAAGTCTTTAGAATCTTGACACCTTTAAAGTTCTAGAACCTTGGTAGCGTTGGCATTCTAGCATCTTGACATCTTTAAAATTGTGACATCTTGATTTCTTGGAGTTCCTGAATCTTGACATCTCTGGCATCTAGAATCCTGACGGCTTAGAATCATGGGACTTCAGATTCTCAGAATGAGACTATAGCCTAAGACGTCCATCTGCCCAGTTCAAGAATCCTTTCTCCAGTGCTTCTGGCAAATAGCCTTGTCCCTTGTTTGATTTCAAAGTCACTGCTTCCTGGCACCCTAATCCTCTCTGTAAACTTTCTCTAAATTAAATGGTGTGGGGCTTTACAAGTGGAGAGCTTGCTCGGTGACATGGGAAGAACTCTGGGCTGGGAGATAAGGAACTTAGGTCCCCGTCCTTACCAGGCCTCTGGTATAATTTTGTCAGTCTCTGTCCCTGTCCGACCGTCATTTTCCCCTTCTGTAAAGCATGGGGTAGGGAGCTGTATACCTCATGGTCGTGAAGGGCTCTGTCTGCTTTCCTTTTTGTTGGATATTTCTAAATGGCCTTGGCCACCAAATTTTAGGAGGTATCCGTCACCCTCTTAGTCACCCTCTTCACCTCTCACCTTGCCCAGCCAGCAGGAGTGGAAATAGGAGATGAGGTCCATTTGTGCCCTTTCAAAAATGTATTCTCTCTTTCCTGGCTCATTCTGGCAAGCATAGCAGAAGAGGATGATAAGATTTATGCCAAAGGAAAGAAGAGTCTGGGGTGGGCAGAGGAGAGGACGTGAGAAAGAGAGAGAGATGGTGTGCCTGCCCAGAGACAGACGCACACAGGCAGAAACAGGGATCCACAGGCCAGAAATTAGGTAGAACAGAAAGGAGCAGAGAAAGCAGATACACAGACACAAGGAAAGAATGGAGAGGCTGTTAAGAGTTGGGGGCTGTGTGGAGGGGGAGGTCGTTGCTCCCAAATATTGTTTCCTTCCCAGGGTGACTCACTTTTCCCTGCTGAAATTCTGACCAGCCATTCTGAGAATGGGGGGACCCTCCCCCCATTGTGAGTCACCCCAAGGAACAGGTCTTTGGAGGTTTCTGTCACTGATCCCCCACCCACCCATGAGCCTGGGCGTGGGGGTCAGGTTTCGCAATGGATTCCAAGACCTTAGGCAACAGCAGGGCTGGAGCCTAAGGGTGGGTTAATGTCGTGCGAGCCTGGCCCGTCCCCATCTTGGGGAACACAAAGGCAGCTTTCTCTGTCTGGGAGGGGTGGGGGGGGACCTGGAGACAGTCAGACCCGCCAGCATCCAATGGCCTGTGGCACCAGGACCCAAGCACCCACTGGTTTCCGCCTGTGCAGACCCCAGGCCCACAGGAGACCAGGCACCCAGGCTCCTCCACGTGCACCCAGTGGGGCAAGGGGCGGGGGCAGAGCCTGGGCTCTTCTGGGAAGGGGTGGTGAATAGAGGGCGCTGGGGGTGGAGGATTGGACAGTGGCAGCTCAGTGCAGGCTTGCACCCTTCCCGGAGCTGGAATTCCTCCCCCTACCCCACACCCGGGGAGAACCTCTGGAGGACTCCCCACCCCCTGGCTGGGCCTGAGGCCTGGAATCCCGGGAGTCCTGAATATCCCAGGAACGTGGGGGCCACAGGGGGGGACTTTGTGTGTGAGGCTGCTGACTCACCCCTACGCCCCCCACCTGATGCCTAGGTCCCCACAAAGGGCTGAGAAAAGGCAGAACTGTGGTTCTAGCGGCTGAGGACTGTGGATTTAGGGTCAAAAGTTTCCAGGAGTAGAGGATACTGGGGTCTAGACTCCTGGGTTTGAGGAATGAGGGACTGGGGGCCTGGATCCCCAGAACTGAGGGAGGAGGGGCTGGGGCCTGGACCCCCAGGACTGAGAGAGGAGGGGCTGGGGCTGGACCCCCAGGACTGAGGGAGGATGGGCTGGGGTCTAGACCCCTGGGTCTGAGGGAGGAGGGACTGGGATCTAGACTCCTGGGTCTAAGGAGGAGGGGGCTGGGGCCTTGAACTCCTGCCTCCTGAGGGAGAAAGGGGCTGGAGTCTGTGCTCCTAGGTCTCAAGGGAGGAAGGGGTGAGGGTACAGACTCCTGGGTCCTGAGAGAGGCAGGGACTGAGGGGGTTCCACTGCAGGTTTCCGAGGGAGGAGGGGCTGGGACCCTGATGCCTAGGTCCTCCGAATACAGGCGCCTTCACAAGCCTGAGCTGGGGAAGAATTGACGCTTTGTGCGAAGATGTTCGGACTCCGCCATTGATGGGGGCTGAGGGGGGTTTGCTTGGGAGCAGGGATGTACCACCTCCCTAGGGGAGGAAAGGGGAAGGAGGCAGGATGCCAGGAGCCCCCTGGGGAGCGGATACTGAGGGGGCGGCTGTGACCTTCCCGGAACCATGACCTTGAGACTCCCTTGGGTATTCGCTGACTCAGGACCCAGGAAGTGCTCCCCCCATCCCTCTCAGTCTCCGTGGAAACATCCACCAGCTGTGTGCTCTGGACCCCCAGCTCCTGGGTCCTGAAGGAGGAGGGGTCTGGAGGCCCAGACTTCTGGGTTTAAGGGGGAAGAAGGCTGGGAGCTAAGGCTCCCGGGTTTGAAAGAAGAGGATGCTGAGAGCCAGGATTGCTGGGTGCTGATCGAGGAGGGTGCTGGGGGCCTGAACTTCTGCAGCCTGTGAGAGGAGGTGGTTGGGGGCCGGATTCCTGCGTCTGAGGGAGGAAGAAGCCAGGATCCCAGACTCCTGGGACCTGCTGGGGGAGGGGCTGGCAACCCAGACTCCTGGGTCCTGGGAGAAGAGGTGGCTGGGGGCTGGATTCCAGGGCTTGTATACATCACCTGCTCAGCCACTCTTTCCTAAACCCTCCCCTGTCCCTTTTTCCAGGCACCATCCCCATGACGACTCCTGGCTGTCAACACCGTTTAAAGGGCCAGTGCCCCAGTCCCCAAAGCTCAGCCCCTCTCTGACCAGAAAGTCCCGCCCCCACCACCCCCCAAACCCCTGAAACAAAAGCTCCTGGGACATTAATATTCCAAGCACAGACACTGTTGGTTACTGACTCCTCAGGAGGGGGAGGGAGTAAGACAAAAGCCCCCCACCCTCACCCCATGTGCACCCTCCAGCAGAAAGCAGGGGATATATTTTGGGGGGGCAGATCCAGAGGACCTGATGGCTCCCAGACGATGGTGAGTTTTGCCACTGACTTGCCTGGGACCCACTGAGCCTCATTCTCCACATCTGTAAAATGGGGGTCTAGCATTGAACTAGCTCTGAAGTCCAGGGTCCATGGATAGACTTTGGGATGTTTTTAAAAGCACCAGAAAAAAAAAAAAGGCACCAGGATGTGTGTTCCAGTTTTCACATGCATGAGCATGATTCCAGAGGTTGTAATAACATCAGCCTCCCAGAGAGGGCGCTCTGTGCTGCAGGCACGGGGCTAATTGCTGTAAGGCAGAGACACTGGCATCATCCCTATTTTATAGATGGGGCAACTGAGGCTCAGAAAAGTGAGGCCACTTGCCCAAGCTCACACAGATGGCAAGTGGTGGACCTGTGATCAACTCAGGTGTTTAAGATGAAAACAATGATGTCACAGATTTGTTGTGAGGCTGAAATGAGATCCCGTGTGACACACGCAGTTCATTCAGCAAGCTCCCCAGACATTTATCAAGTGCCAGGCACACTTCTAGGCACCAGGGCTACAGCAGTAAACCCAGTGATTACATCCCTGCCTTCATGGAGTGTATATTTTAGTGACGAGGGACAAACAGACAATAAGCAACTTATTCAGATAATTTCAGTGAAATTTCCTGAAATTTTTATAGATGAAATAAAACCACGGTGAGGAACTAGAGGAGGTGTTGATGTAATCTGACACCTGAATCGGAACAGGAGGAAGCTCTGGGATCAACCTGGGGGTTAGGGGATGTGGGGAGAAGAACATTCCAGGCAGAAAGAAGAGCAAGTGCAAAGGCCCCGCAGCATGTTTGAGGGACATCAAGGCCAGTGAGCCCGGAGTGAAGTGAGGTCAGAGAGGGGCCAGGCCACATACCCCCTTGAAGGCCTGGGAAGGAGTCTCACTTTTTTTCTAAGTGTAATAGGCAGTCCTCATGTGGTGTTAAGCAGAGAGGTGAATTGATCTGATTTACTTTTTTGAAAAATCCATCTGGCCACTGTGTGGACAATGGCCTTGGAGGGGGCAGACATGGAAGCAGAGAGACTCATAAGTAGGCTCTTGAAGAGTCCAGGTGAGAGAGGATGTTACTGGATGTGGGTGAAGGTAGGAGAGGTAGACAAATGTGAATAGATCTGGCATTTGTTTTGGAGGTAGAATGGACAGATATTGCTGATGGAATGGATGTTGGGGTGAGAGAAAGGAAGAGAACTTGAGTGATTTCTAGGCTTTTGACCTGAGCAACTGGGTGGATGTTTGTGATATTTATTGAGATTGGGAAAACTTGGGGAGAAAAATATCTGGGGTAAGGACTGGATGTATTAAGCTTGATAGTCCAGGAGATGCTAGATAAACCTCAAATAGTGGCTTAAATATCCACGTGCTGTAGTCCCAGCTACCCAGGAAGCTGAGGTGGGAGGATCCCTTGAGCCCAGGAGTTTGAGTTCAGCCTGGGCAACATAGTGAGACCCCATCTCTAAAATAATTAAATAAAAATAAAAATACCCAGTGCTATAATCAAATATAAAAGAAGGCCAGAAGTAGGAGTCCAGGTCTGTTACAGCAGCTCCACATCTTCGCAGAGACCCAGGCACCTTCCAGCTCTTGGTTCTACCATCCTTACTGCCCGTGTCCTTATGGTCCAATGTGGCTGCCCAAATTCCATGCATCACATCCTAGTTCCAGGCAGCACAAAGGCAACATGGTAGAAAAAGGACTTGTCCCCTTTCTTTAGGAATTCTTCTCAAAATTACCACATGACACTTTTGCTTATGTCCAGCTGGACAAAACTTTATCACATGGCCTCACTTAGCTGCGAGGAAAACTGAGAAATATCTGTTTCTGCTGGACATAGAGCAATCATTAAATATGATGTGAGTTTTTTTACTGAGGAGAAAGGGAAGAATGGATGTCGGGATAGGAAGCCAGCAGTCTCTGCTTCAATCCTCCAGGATTTTTTCTGCCCCTCAACCCCCAAATTAGATTACCTACCATCTTATAGAAAACATGTCATACTACTTTTGATGGGCTATTACAGTGATTAGTATCTACTGCTCCATAAATCCTAAAGGACTTCCAGGGCAGGGATCTCATCTGACTCATCCCTGGATACCCAGCCTCTGAAAACGTACCCATTGCTCAGGAAATACTCAAAGGAATGAATGAAACCCTGAGACAGAATGTAAGAAACATGGATAGTTATCCAGCATTTAAAGACAACCAGATCTGATCATGGCATTTTCCTGCTTCAAAACCTTCACTGGCCTTTAGGATAAAAGCTAATCTCCTGTGCACGTAAACAATGTCTAAAGAAAAAAAAAAGAATAAAAGCGAATCTCCTAAAGTGACATTCAAGGCCCATCACAAGTGTATTCCATGACCCCTTGCCAATGCTGGATACTTCACCCAAACAGCCAGGAGTAGATATGGAATCAGAGATATCTGGATGAGATGCTGGCTCTGCCACTCTTGGCTGTGACCTTGGGCAAGTCATTTCATCTGTCTGGGCCAATTTTCTCATCTATAAAAATGGGGATGGGGGAAAATGGAGATTAATAATAGTGCCTACCTTATACAGGTACTGTGAAGATTAAATGGAGATTATATAGGTAATGGTCTTAGCACACGGCCTGGCACAGCAAGTGCCCAATAAATGGTAGCTATGGTGGTTATTGTTATTTTGAAGATGACAGTGACAATGATGGTGACACTGATGATGATTAGTCTCGGCTTTCAGCTTTTCTCTAGGCTGTTTCCTCTGCCAGTGTTCCTTTCTAATCTCCCACCTTTTTCTTCTGATGGATTAATCAATCAGGGGAGGTTAACCGCTGTAACAAGCAGCCTTGACATGTCAGTGGCTTCACAAAAAAGCATATTTCTTGCTCATGTCACAGTCCTATGTAGACAGGTCATGGGGAACAGTCAGAGACCCGGGCTCCTTCCAGCTTGTGATCCTGCCCTCCTGTAGGCTCCCTGGAGGCCTCTCCACCCAGCCAGCATGAAGAACTGTGAGGGCCGGAAGGGGCGTTTCTCTCTTCCACCTACATCCCATTGGCCAGAAATCAGTCACGTGGCTCCACTTAACTACACAGGATGCTGGGATGTAGTTTTGTATTGTGTCAGTTAACTTTAGCAGCGGAACAGACCACCCAAAATTAGTGGCTTAAAACAACCACAACCTTATTGTTTCACAATTTTGGGGGTCAGCAATTTGGGCTGGAGCAAGTGGGCAGATCGTCTCTTGGTTTCAGCTGGGGTCACCTGTGGGGCTGCAGTCATCTGGTGGTACGACTGGGGATGGCTTCGCCCACACGGCTGGCAGTTGGTGCTGGCGGAGCTTCTCTCTCCCTGTGGTCTCTCATCCACAAAGAGGCTAGTTTGGGCATCTTCATGCAACAGTGTCGGGGCAGTAGAGGGCAAGAGCAGAAGCGGCCTCTCCAGGCCTAGGCTCCAGAGCACATACAATATCACTTCTGGCAAATTCTATTGATCGAAACAAGTCACAATGCCCACCCAGACTAGAGAGAGGCAAGATCAACTTGCAAAGGGATGCAAGATCAACTTGCAAAATGTCCAGGAATGGGAAGAGTATTATGGCCATTTTTGCAGACAAGCTACAGTATGCACCCAGGTGTGGAAGAGAAAGTTGGGTGAACACACAGTAATATACCACACCTGGTGAATTCCTGCTTACTCTTTGAGTTCCAGATCCAGTGGTGCATTCTTCCAGAGCCCTCTCTGACCACCCACCTCTCTAGATAGTTCCAGTCTCCCCTTTCTCTGGGTTCCTTGTGTGCCCTGTTCTGCCCCCATGGGAGCATATACCACTGAATCTTGACTGCAGCTCTTCTATAGGGAGCAGATTTTCTGCTCTAGCCCCCAGCAAATGTTGGGTGTAATGAACTGAATCAGAGGGAAAAGAGAGGGATTGG
Source organism: Lepilemur ruficaudatus (assembly GCA_963574885.1). Classification (NCBI taxonomy): domain Eukaryota; kingdom Metazoa; phylum Chordata; class Mammalia; order Primates; family Lepilemuridae; genus Lepilemur; species Lepilemur ruficaudatus. The sequence goes on from CAUYRT010049931.1 coordinate 54,941, forward strand.
GGGTTTGGATGGGAGAGGTACAGAGGGAGAAAGAAAAGATTTAATTGCAGCCCTCAATGAGTCTCCTGTCTCTGTCTAATGGTCCAGGGACGGGACAGGAAGTACAGACTGAGAATGTGACAGTGGCCGAGGGTGGGGTGGCTGAGATCACCTGCCGTCTGCACCAGTATGATGGGTCCATAGTTGTCATCCAGAACCCAGCCCGGCAGACCCTCTTCTTCAACGGCACCCGTGGTGAGTGCTGGGGACCGGAATCCTGAGTCTGGAAGGAAGAGAGGGCAGGGGCCTGGACTCCTGTGTCCTGAAAGAGGACACAGCTAACAGTCTGTGCTCTTGGGTGGGAGGGAGGAAAGGACTGAGGGCCTGGACTCCTGGTCCCACAGGCAGGAGGAAAGTGAATCATTCTGGGTCCCCAAGGGAGTAAATAGTTGGACACCTCAGACTTATAGGTATGGCTGAAGAAAAGAGGCTATGGGCTCGGCTCTAAACTCCTGGAGGAAGGGTGGGACTCTTGAAGCCAGGACTGGCCACGTTCATGCCTACCCCTCCATTCTCTGTAGCCCTGAAGGATGAGCGTTTCCAGCTCGAGGAATTCTCCCCTCGCCGGGTGCGGATCCGGCTCTCAGATGCCCGCCTGGAGGACGAGGGGGGCTACTTCTGCCAGCTCTACACGGAGGACACCCACCACCAGATTGCCACGCTCACTGTACTAGGTAACGCCCTCCCCGTGTCGGACCCATCCCCTCCTCTAGTCTTCTCTGCTTCCCTCTTCTCCTAAGACCTTCTGACCCTGGCTGTTTTCAACATCCTGGACATCTGGCTCCAGTAAATCTGGCGGGCCTTCCTGGCCTCTGTCTTTGACCCCTGGGACCCTAGTTCTCTTTGGTGTCTGGGATCCGGCAGCCTGATGGCTTTGAGCCCGCTTCGGCGCCTTCGTTAACTCCCTTTTCCCTCTTCTCCCTGCGGCAGTGGCCCCGGAGAATCCCGTGGTGGAGGTCCGGGAGCAGGCGGTGGAGGGCGGCGAGGTGGAACTCAGCTGCCTAGTTCCGCGGTCCCGCCCGGCTGCCACCCTGCGCTGGTATCGGGACCGAAAGGAGCTGAAAGGTAACCCGGGCCGGATGCCCGGGGGGGGGGGGGGGGGGGGGCCGGGGCGCGGGGGGGCGGGGGATACCATAAAAAGGGGTGGGGGGGCGGGGGTTGGCCGGGACCCCCGGGGGAATAAATAAAACGGGCGGTATGTAATTTGGGTTTTTTTTTAATTA
>CAUYRT010049932.1:0-18380 GCA_963574885.1 Lepilemur ruficaudatus
AACTCCTGGGCTCAAGCAATCCTCCTGCCTTAGCCTCCCGAGTAGCTGGGACTACAGGCATGCGCCAACCATGCCCAGCTAATTTTTTTCTATATATTTTTAGTTGGCCAGTTAATTTCTTTCTATTTTTAGTAGAGACAGGGTCTCGCTCTTGCTCAGGCTGGTTTCGAACTCCTGACTTGAGCGATCCGCCCGCCTGGGCCTCCCAAAGTGCTAGGATTACAGGCGTGAGCCACCACGCCCAGCCTACAGCCCAGTTTTAAAAGCAAGACTTCATCCTACATGGGGAATCTTCTTAAAATAAACATTTTGTTTAGTTTATTTTTATTTTTAAAATAAAAAAAAAGTTAAAGTGGGTACTGAGAGTCTGCTTCAGGAACTCCCAGATTATGCTGATATCCCTAGTCTATGAGCTATACACAGTCTACATGGCAAGGGCTTAATCCTGAATTCTTCTAGAAATCATGCCACTGCTGGCAAGCCTTGCACTGCCTGTTCCCTCCAGCGTCCTCTGCTTTCCTGCAGTTTCCCGTGGTCTCCTCTACTGCAGCACATATCACAGATACTGTATTTAATGGGCTGTTGACTAGTTCTAAAAGCACATGCAATCACTATGTGGCCTTGAATTGGGGAAACCTACTACATATTGTATTTACTGTAACCACTGTCTGAGATGGTCAAGATTCAAAGTTATGTTCATTGGTACAGTTCAGTACAACAAGTTATTAGCCAATCTGTTTGGTTTTAGGACCACCACTCCAGAACTACATTTAATACACAATCATTATATCCTTTCTCAAGTCTCCATTTTAACTTCATTATTCTCAGAATATCTGCATTGTTCTGCAAGAGAAAGCAAGCAGTGGTATATGCTGCATGTCAGGTCCTTTACATGGGTTACCATTAAATTCTAAGAACATCCACATGATGTAGTTTTATAGACGAAAAAATTAACAGCCCACTTCACAAAATAATGTGTGTGCTCAGTGTCACAAAAAGGAAAGATAATGGTTTAAATCTAAACTACATTTTGAAAATTCATGCTGAATTTTTTTAAATCTTTCCAAGTATCAATCAATTTTAGTAAAAAAATAAGTATAAGCAATACAAAACAAAAAAGTCACTTTTTAAAAAGGCAGCATAGTATTTAAACTAGAATACATGTTGAAATCAGTATTGGCATCTTTTATTCTCCATAAAGAATAGGAAATAGATGTTTATTGACTCACAAAACCTTCTTTAATGGGTTCTAAGACAAAGTATCCAATATGTAGGTTTTACCTTTTGGGTATCAAAGAATGGACAATTAACACTGTCCAGGGTAGTTTTCTTTTCCTTTAAAGAAATATATATTTTTTACAGAAATGCATGATGTCATTGTGTATACATTATATGAAGCAATGTTTCAAAATTCACTTATGTTAATTGAAAGCTAGGTATGAAATAAACAAATTTATTTTAATTAATTTATCATCAAGATAAATAAAAATCTGACCACAGAATTTAACAAATTAAGTCTATAGTTCTTTGAATAAAATGGTATTCACCATACTTGTAAAGACCAAAGAACTGGTAACATTCAATAAAATATAGAAATACCAATGATGTTATCAAAAAATAGCTGAATAACAAAGTATCTTGCTTACATCACAATCACTGCCATGGAAATCATCCTGTTTTATAGCCAGTTCCCACTACCAAGAACATGTAAAAGAAACACTAAATAAAACCAACAGTGTAACAAAGAAATGCCTGGTATCAAAGAAATTCATGTAAGTGAATAATAAACTGCAGTGTTTCCAACATAAGGATATACACACTCCTGTTATGTATAAAATATTCCCTGGGGGGAAAGGGAGGAAAAAAATTAAAAATAAAACAAAACATTCCCTGAAAGTTATGGTCACAGTGCCTCACCAATGAAGAGCTTTCTTGTCCTATTTAATTCATACCTCCACAGTAACAGTAGTATTATTGGCAAGGCATGAATCACCAAGTGAAGTTTGCTACAAAACTAAAACCAACATTTGAAGACTAAAAAGCTGAAGGGAGGAAAAATATGGCCTGGAAACCGCTTCTGAGATTAGCAGCAAATGAAGAAGTATAAGCAAGAGATTGGCAGCTAAACAGAAAGTAGAATATTACCAGATTTGGGAATTGAAAGAGAATAACAGCAAAAGCAACAGAAAATATTAGGACACGGCTCATTTAAGATGGTATGAGCCTAGAAGAAACAAATACATATACATACACATTATTCTGGAACATAAACTCAATAGGAAAATAGCCCTAATATATTGAATCTGAATCTGGTTTCAGTTGCAATAAAAGCCTCCAAATAAGGAGTAAAATTTAACACGAATATTTACGATGCAGTATATTCAAAGGATGTAGAATGTCCGAACCAGAAGTAAATTTTAGATTCAAATTTCCATTGCAAAGGTATTTTCAGAGTCAGAACTACATAAATATATAACTACTCAAAACAAACAAAAAGGACTTACTGAGGAGGAGAACTGGAATGAAAAGAAAACTCTTGATAGAGCAGAAATAAATATCAAGGAAAATACTTAGAAAAAGGGATACATAAGGGTGTTTTAGTTTACTGCATATGTCCTCGCCATAGAAAAATAGCTAAATCCCACGTGACAACTACTTTGCCTTTGGTATAACCTGTCGGTTAGAAAATAAAATATATCTGGGTTTTATTTAGAGGAAGTTAATTATTACATTAAAATAAAGTTAGCTTTGTTAAAACTGGCCTTAAAATTCCAAAATTAGATGATCAAAATATTATTTCTTAAAAAAACAAACACTAATCACTGAAAACAATTTTAATCACGAGATTTAAAACTCCAAATTACTATTGTGACTAACACTTGTAAACTGTTTGGTATCTTGCCATTTTTAAAAACACTTCATAAAGTAGCAATTTTGTAAAACGATTAAGTCTTAGCTACTTGGCTGGGTGCAGTGACTCACACCTATAATCCCAGCACTTTGGGAAGGCAAGGGAAGAGTATCACTTGAAGCCAGGAGTTCAAAATCAGCCTGGGCAACATAGCAAGACCCCATCTCTTTAAAAAAAAAAAAAAATATATATATATATATATATGTATATGTCTGCCTAGAGCCAACTACCTGGGAGGCTGAGGCAAGAGAATTGCCCAGCAGATGGAGGTTGCAGTGAGCTATGATAGCATCGCTGCACTCCAGCCTGGGCAACAGAGCAAGAGGAAGGGAGGGAGGAAGGAAGAGAGCAAGGAAGGGAGGAAGGGAGGAAGGGAGGGAGGGAGGAAGAGAGCAAGGAAGGGACGAAGGGAGGAAGGGAGGGAGGGAATTCATTTTTAAAAACTAGAATACACACTACTTAAAATAATCACAGTATGAAAGATTTCCCTTTACTTACTGAAGATCAGTAATAATACAAGATTTTGTTTTGTTTTGGGTCCATGAAACTATTGAAAGAAGTCCTACTTGGGGGAAAAAAAATCCCCTTCATAAATGTTGATATTTATGTAGTTAAAAATATGCACAATGCATAATATCAATAAGCAAATATATTAGAGGGAAATAATAAATGTTAGTTACCACATACCCAAAACTTTGCTGGGGTTTTTTTTTAAGACTACTGTTACTATGGCACAGAACTAAAACATTTTTTAAAGCGCTTTCTATTACAAATCACATCAGTAGATAGAATTTTTGTCCCAACTAATTTGAAATTCCAAGTAAGATCATTTCAAGTTTAATAAATGACATTCTTCATTAATAGCATTTTTAAATGCGTGGCCAAAACACCAGTCAACATCATATCTAAGTTCCACCCTGAGTATAGAAAAAGTTCCTTTCCAAACCAAAGCTACACATATGCCTTATTTCATTAAAAATCACCCTACCTGTTTGGACCGTGGTCTACCAGGAGAAAATTTTCTTTTGGTAATAGCTGGTTTACCCATGCCAATTTTTGGAGTGACTGAGATGTATGTTGTTGGCAGGATGTTTCCAGCAGCAGAACCAAGAGCTGAAGGGTAACCATGCAGCATTTCATGCGAAGGTGCATCTGAGGACAGTGTCGGAGAGGAAGACACATTCGCCTTGCTTATGTCTGCTGACGATGAAAATGATGACTCCGACTCAGACGGTAATTTCGTAGGTTTGTCTCCTCGACATGAACCATCTTTCACACAACTCTCAATTGCAGGAGTCATTTCTAAGTCCATAAACCCAGCAGGAAATTCAGAATGTTCTTTCTTTTCCATTTCTTCTTGTATCCTTTCTATAAGCAACTGTTTCTTAGAACATAATGAAGTACTTTCCTCATGTGCGGAAACTAAGCTTTCTGGTGAAACAACAGTAACAGATTCAATGGTTAATTTTGGAAGCTGCGATTCTTCTTTAGATACCACTGTTTTAGTTTCCTCTAACAACTGCAGCTCCTCTTGCCGCGCAGTGATCTGGTGTGTAATGACTTCAATGTTCTCTGTCACTTCCATTTTGTCTTCATTCTGATTTTCATCACAAGTGTGCATCACTTTAGAAGACATTTCCATTTTTTCACTATTAACTTCACGAAAAATCTGATTTTCCAATTCAGAATTCATTTTATTTGAGGATGATTCTATAAAATTCAGAATATTTGTTACATTAATGTACATACAAATTTAAAAATTTCTAACTAGGAATATGCATATAAGACGTTTGGTAAAACCATGACTTAAATCAGAAGATACTCATTTAAAAAGGTAATCATTAATACACATGATTTATGGATTAGAATCCGCCTCAGACCATAAAACCTTATAAAAACATGGTTTTAATAGGATATGATGTTTCACAATGTAAGTACTTACAAACTGATTGAAAATTATGTGGGTAAGTTATAATACTCACTTCACGGCTAGGAAAATGAAGATAAGCGATGTTATGTGAATTGCTCAAGTTAAAAAGTGAATACTCCTCTAGAATGTAAAGATATTTTCCAACAGCAGACACCCAGTTATAACAAAGCTGCCACAGACTCAAGTAATAGGCACAGATTGAAAAGATTTACTAACCACCAAGACTTATCTTGCTTAACTGTGCCTGACAACCTAGCCAACACATTTTTTAGATATAACCCTCCTTCTTCTCCGTTATCTGCAACCTAAGAGACCAATCTTAGCAAGTCTATCAGAAATATACATAGTCACTGACTGGTAAATTTTAACTAGTGTGTTAAACTTTTAACCCAATCTTACTTAGGAGTAAAGTTAGAGGTCCAATTGACATGAGCCATAAGTGGTTGTATAAAGTAGGACCGCTGAAGATAAAAAGGCACTTATTCCAAATGCCCGCAGGGTAATTTTTAAGTTACATTAATAAAGACACTAAATTCCTCAATTACTACTTACCAATCAGTGACTAAACTTTATCTATGTTCCAGTACCAGAATGAAATCTCACTTTTCATTCCTGCTTTACTGAAAGAATACAATTAAGAATAAAGGAAAAACACCAAATAACAGATCCCACAGGGCTAAACATTTTTATACACAAAAACCCTTTCTAGAGAAACTAACCTCCTTTAGATCCATTGCTAATTCTTTTCGAGACAAAAATTACTTAACTAAAAGATCTAGTTACTGTAATGTGTATATGTATAACTTCAAAATGTCTTGGGGATAATTTATTTGAAAAGTTAATTTACTGGACAGTGACTTGAATCTGCATAGCAACCATAAAGGCATTATCTTGTGACTCAATCAAATTAGACGACAATATGAACATACTGCTTACCAGAAGTGGGACGACCATCTGTGTCAAGGCTTTCTGGTGGATTACTCTTCTGTGGCTCTTCAGTGTGGACTTCAACTTCTATGAATAACACATTTATGGAATGTCTAGCAAGAAGTCAAAATTCCTCTAACACTGCTTTTCTTCACTTTACATCATTATGAACTATAACTTTTAATGAGAGCTGTTATATGTGAACTTAGCAAAATTCAAAATATCTCAGTGCCTTTTTATGTACACGCTCAAACAATGTAATTTAACATACAACTTTATATACACTACCAAAGACTTTTGGATGAGCCTGTGATTCTAACAGCTTGCCCCCAATATAATCTCTCATTAATTCCAGGTCTTCAAATACAGTAATAACTATTGTCAATATGAATTGCAAAAAGCTTAACTGAAATATCATCAAAATAACTGGAATAACCCTCAAAAGGACCGTTGAGACAATCTAACACAATAAATTTTTCATTATCTCAGCATGAAACATTTCACAATCACCAACAGCTCTAGTTAGCAATTACAAGTATAACTAAAGCAAGAAAAATACAAATTGTTTTTTAATGAAAATCACTTGATCCCTAAAGTACGCACTTATGATTAAGTCTAGATAACAGCTGAATTACAAATACATGCATGCCATTTCTCCTATTAATTTCTACCTAAGATCATCTTGCTTAAAAAGTAATTCTCTTAACAATTTCTTAACTGACTATATCTTGGCTTTTACATAGGGTACTCAAGTTTTAGCAAATATTCATATATTCATCATATATACACATTTTCCATTATACAAACATACCATTTGGAACAATTCCACCTGTGGACTCCTGACCATTGACATCTTTATTAACGGCTTGCTCCAAAAATACCATTTGGTCTTCAGGTCCTTCAACCTCCATCTCATTGTTATCTGAACAGAAAATTATTTATTCTTTAGCTCAGAATGAGTTTTTCAGCTTTGTTAAGTCAACAATATGGCTTTGTTCTACTGAGGGTAAATTATCACCAAAAATGCTAGAAGTTTTTCTTCAGATTTTTCTCTTTTGAACCAAATATATACTTATTTTAAAAAACATGAAAATTATAATACATTAAAAGGATATTTCACAACTGTATTCTGATGGCATACTGGAAAGAAAAGATTAGTAATTAAGATGCTTCTACTTAAATCCCTTGTGGATGATAAATACAACTTTTGTAAAAGTTGCCACTCATATTGATGAAAATGAAAAACAAACCGGTATGGTCTTTTTTTCTTTACCTTTTAAGAATCTTGCCACTATGTTTATAACAGCAGGACACTACTAAAAATTTTTCACATCGTAACAGAATCTTGGGCTCCAGAGGTGATAATTAACATTTAAAGACGGATGTTACAAAACTAAAACTTGCTTTGAGCAAAATAACCCAGATTATTTTGAACCAACTAGGTCTCACGTCCAAGGGTGGGGAACTTCCATCGTGGGTCTAAAGAACACAAATGACAACCTGAGCAACATCACGAGATCCAGGCCCCACAAAAAAATTTAAAACTTAGCCAGGCATGGTGGCACATGCCTGTAGCCCCAGATACTTAGGAGGCTGAGGCAGGAGGATCACTCGAGCCCAGGCGTTGGAGCCTGTAGTGAGCTATGATCACGCCACTGAATGCCAGCTGGGGTGACAATGCAACACCATCTCCTCAGAAAACATATATGCTCACATGCACACATACACACCAATGAAAACCAAACTAGACAGGGAATTCAAATATTAAGAGGACTGTCGTAAAGAAGCTGTATTAGATTTTAGCCACCAGATTCAGAGATGACCAAGATAACAAGTTACATTTAAAGATTGAGAAATTGATAATATCACGCCTGTAATCCTAGCACACTTCCGGGCCAAAGTGGGCGGATTGTTTGAGCTCAGGAGTTTGAGACCAGCCTGAGCAAGAGCAAGACCCTGTCTCTACTAAAAATAGAAAGAAACTAGCTGAGCAACTAAAAATATACATATAAAAAATTAGAGCCAGGCCTGGTGGCGCATGCCTATAGTCCCAGCTACTCGCTTGAGCCCAGGAGTTTGAGGTTGCTGTGAGCTAGGCTGACGCCACGGCACCAGAGTAAAACTCTGTCTCAAAAAAAAATAATAAAATAAAATAAATAAAAATGAAAAAAAATTTTTTTAAATAAAATGGGATCTGATATACAGTATTCCCTCATTCTGATAAAAGTACTGGTGGCTGGTTGGCACAGGATTATAAAAAAATAAATATTCTCAAGTTTACCTGTAGTGAGTTCAGCCATCTCCACTTCATCACCTGGCTGTAATGGATCCATCTCAGTCTCTAAGTGTTTACAATACATGCAGATATACTCTTCTTTGAGCTGAGAATCCAGTTCATGATCTGTTGGTTTGTCACATTCTAAGTGAACCCATCTGCAGTGATAAGTATATTTAAATAAAAATTTCTAAAGTCACGTTAATATCTAGGAAAAGGGGAGGCAATTGGTGAAAAGCCAGATATGAGAAGGGTTAATCAAGGATGAAAGAAGAAAGATCACAGGGGTTTGTAACTGAGAAGGTTTTTAAAAAAGAGCTGGCATTTGTGGATGTCATTAGAGGTGTTGACATATTTTTACTCCCACATTTTTACGGTATTTCCTCTGTACTTTTCCGTCTTAGTGCTCATTTCTGGTCTGGTATTATCTTTTGCCCATTTACTTCCTCAGGCCTTTGAAACTCACAAAAACATAACTTAACTCAATCTATAACAGCACTCAGTACTGAAGGGACTACTGAAGAGATAAAAGCTTAGAAGCTCAAAGATATATAGTAGACCAAATGATCACATGGATAAAAGAATCAACAAGTAAATGGAATAACTATATTTTCTTACCTTTTGCACATATTACAATGAAGCATGTCTTTCTGCAATTCTGGATGATAGCACTTCCCACAGAAAGGACATAAGTTATCCTGCTGTTGGTAACAATTGTCACATATCAGGCAATTGTGGTGCCACTGTGAGCTAGACCGTGTGCCACACTCTACACAAATTCTGCAATTCTAAACACCAGGAAAAATAAAAACAAAAACAGTTTGTTATGCATTTGTAAACGCCATTCTAATGTAAACCTTCTTAAAGTCAATGAATCATTAGAGGATTGATTATACATTAAGCTTTCATTTTCCTAACACCAATTTATACTTTTGAAAAAGCAGTTAGTTTTGAATGTCTGATGTGACCTCACAAAATCTGCACAAAAACCTGCAGGAAAATGTAAAAACGGACAGGGACATGTGTGAAAGAAAGAAAACCAAAAACACAGCAACCCAAACTTCAACACAGAACCATCCCAGGATCAGGAATAAGTTTTGTGGAGTAAGTCTACTCAACCCACTACTGCAGAAAGCAAAATGGTGCTATTACAGTATTCCGCTCACTTCATGGTAGATTAGGAACTACAAACAAGGACTCTCACTAAATAAGCATGACTCACTCCATGGAACTTGGTGTTTGAAAATAATCACTCCACATCAAAATCCAATGATGGCTCCTCATGTTTTCAGAATAAAAAGTGGCTCTATCCTTACCAAAGTAGAACTGTTTATAAAGTATAACACAAGCCCAGCCAAATCCTTTTCTGTGGTTATGAGCTAGTCAGCCTTAAAATCCTGGGCACAAGGCCAATAGGATGTGGGGCTCTCGTTACTCACCCCTACTTTCCACACTAAAATACAGATAAAAAGTAACTATCATTTTGAGCTGTTGGGTTGATATAAAAGGGATGCCCACTCATAAAGATAAACTAGCAGGAACCATAGATCTGCTAGTTTTACAGATTACAAATGAATGCACTAAACAATACTGATGCAAAAATCCTAAATAATATCAAACAGACTCTGATACCACATTAAGAAAAATAATAGCTAGGCACAGTAGCTCACACCTATAATCCTAGCACTGGGAGGCCTAGGCTGGAAGACTGCTTGAGCTCAGGAGTTGGAGACCAGCCTGAACAAGAAAGAGACCCTATATCAACCAAAAATAGAAAAAATTAGCTGGGCATGGTGGTGTGCACCTGTAGTCCCAGCTACTCAGGAGACTGAGGCAAGAGGACCAATTGAGCCCAGGAGTTTGAGGTTGCAGGTGAGCTATAATGATGCCATTGTACTCGAGCCTAGGCAACAGAGTGAGACTCTATCTCAAAAAAATAAAAAAAATAAACTATGTCCAGGTGGGGTTTATACAAGAAATGCAAGAATATTGAATATTTAAAAATCTATTTATAAAGTTTAACATATTAATAGATCTGAGGAGAAAAATATTTCAGTAGATACTTAAAAAAGTCCTTGGGGAAAAAAAATTGAAACCTAGTCCTAAAAAAAAAAAACACACTCTTGAGAAAAATAAAAATGAATAGATATTTCTTAATGTAATCACCAAAAATACATCAATTCTAAAGGCAACATATTATATGGGGAAACCCTAGGTGCATTCTATTCTTACTAAAGTCAGGAACAAAGCAAGAATGCCTACTATCTCCATTATTTTAACATGGTTCTAGAGCCAATGTAATCATTGAAACAAATGAAAACACAGGCTAAAACTAGGAAAAGAAATAAAACTATTTGTAAATGACAAGACAGTATACTTGGAAAATCCTAGAAAATTGATCATAAATTCAATAAAAGAATTCAACAAGGCCAAGCGCAGTGGCTCACTCATGTAATCCTAGCACTCTGGGAGGCCAAGGCGGGAGGATCATTTGAGCTCAGGAGTTCAAGAACAGCCTGAGAGAGAGCGAGACCCATCTCTACTAAAAAAATAGAAAGAAATTAGCTGGACAACTAAAACTATATAGAAAAAATTAATTAGGCATGGTGGCTCATGCCTATAGTTCCACCTACTCGGGAGGCTGAGGCAGAAGGATCACTTGAGCCCAGGAGTTTGAGGTTGCTGTGAGCTAGGCTGACGCCACGGCACTCTAGCCTGGGCAACAGAGTGAGACTCTGCCTCAAAAAAAGAATTCAACAAAGTAGTAGGACATAGAATTTGCATATAAATAACCAGTTAAAGAATACAGTGAATGAGAAAGCCCCATTTTAACAGAAAAATAATAAATATTTAAGAATAAGCTTAAGACATGTTCAAAATCCATATGAAAGAATTTATAAAACACCCAAAAGACACAAAACTAGACTTGAACAAAAGATATCCCTTTTCTTGTTTAGGATGTCTTGACATCATCATGAAGATGCCAATTCTCCCTAAATCGATTAATAAATGTAATGTGATCCCAATAAAAATTCCAATGAGGTTTTTAATGGAGTTAGATAAATTAATTCTAAAATTCATATGGAAAAACAGAATAGCTAGGAACATGTGAAAAGGAAAAGCTCTGGCGGGGACTGACATTACTAGATGCTACAAAGCCTCTATAATTAAAACACTACGGTATTAGTGCACCAATAGCCAAGTCAGTGGAATAGAAAAGAAGTTCCAGATATAAAACCAACCTGATCTAAAACTCTTAGTATATAATCTCAAGTCACTGGGGCAAAATGACAGTCTTTCTAATGAATAGTTTTTAAAAAGTGAACGGACAATTGGAAAAAAATACACCCTACACAAACATCAACTCCAAATGGCTGAGAGATCTAAACGTAAAAAATAAAACAATGCAAACCCTAAAGAATGCATGAACTGCTCTACACCCTCAGTGTAGGGGAAGGCTTTCTAAATATGACTCAAAAATACAGAAGAAATAGGAGACTGATAAATCTGACTACATAAAAATAAACTTTTGCATGGCAAAAAAATAACAGCAGCAAAGTACGAAAGACAAACTGAAAGAAAATATTTGCATCATAAATAACATAGCTAAAGGCTTTATATTTATAAAGAATTCTTAAATGAGAGAAAATATACCAAAATCTTCAGTAACAGGCCAAACACATGAAAAGACAATTCACAAGAAGAAATAAAAGCTGATTGTTAGACATAAAAAAAGATCTTCACTCACAAGAGAAATAAAAACTAAAACTACATTCAGATACCATTTTTCACCCATAAGATACACAAACATTCAAAAGCTGAACAAGACTTCCTTGGCAAAGATAGGAAAAGAACTTCTCTCATACATTACCGGCAGCAACACAGAGTGCCACAAGCCCCATGAAAGGGAACCTGACATCTAATAAAACTAATTAATGCAAATGTAATACAAAATACTGGAAACTACCTAAATATCCACAGGATACTGGTTGAATAAACTACAGCACAGATACACAATGGAGTATTAGGCAGCTGTTTAAAAGGTGAATGTGAAGATCACTATGAATTCACACGAAGTGATTTCCAGGTTGTATTACATGAAAAAAGCAACATGCAAAAGTCCATATACAGAATGCTACCTTCATTTCAAGGAAGTAAAAGAGAGCACAAATGTATCTGCTTATTCTCAGTGGAAAAAAACACAGGAAGGATAAACCAGAAAACAATGAAGGTAGTTACTTCCAAGAGGTATAAGCGATAAACAGGAGCAGCGACAATTCTCTAAGTAGAACTTTTTATACAATTTTTACTATTTGAAGTATGTTAATATCCTATAAGGAAAGAAAGGTAAATAAAACCTATTCCTGATTGCCAGCTGAAGAAGATTTGCTTTTTGGATTCAGCAGCTGAATAAATGTGCTCCAGTAGCAATGAGCACACCTAGCACCCATTCCCCACTCAAGGAGCCTGGGCTACTGAAAGTAGAGTGATTCCAGGGTGAGGGTAGGGAGGTATAAGATGAGCTTAGAACATCTTGTTATATCAAAAAAAAAAAAAAGGGTTAAAATAAATGGTAAGGGAATGACACAAGGACACAGGAGCCAGCTTGAAGGAGAAAACAATGGAAAATAAGGGATAATTTCAGCACAAAAATAATTAGGTAATAAATTATAAATTATTGAAAATAGGAGTTCGTGAGTCACTATCAGTAATAAATAAGTTTAACGTGTGGGAGACGGGAGAGTTGCTGCTTACAACAGAAAGCAGAGAGCTGACTGGTAAGTGTGGAGGGAGCGCTAGAATTGGCAATGCATCATTTTGCAACCAACAAGTCAAAATGGCATCAGGTAATGGTTTCTAAACTCTATAGGAAATTTTGAGGAGGTGCAAGGTATCTTCATGGTCATGAAGTGTCTCCTCACAGACTGTTTTATTAGATACAAGGGAGGGGGGAAATTTAAACAGCCTGACCAGGTGATTCCTAGGAGGGCAGATGAGCACTGTGAGCACCCAGCTGTGATACCCTGAGGACACAGTAGGCAAAACAATTAGACCTTGTCTACTATCTGTCTAATCAATCTACCTATCTATCCATCCATTTATTTTTGAGACAGAGTCTCACTCTGTTGCCCGGGCTAGAGTGGGTAGTTCAGCCCAGTTCACAGCAACCTCAAACTCCTGGGCTCAAGCAATCCTTCTGCCTCAGCCTCCCAAGCAGCTGGGACTACAGGCATGTGCCACCATGCCCGGCTAATTTTTTCTATATATTTTTAGTTGGCCAATTAATTTCTTTCTATTTTTAGTAGAGACGGGGTCTTGCTCTTGCTCAGGCTGGTTTTGAACTCCTGACCTCGAGCTATCCTCCCGCTTCGGCCTCCCAGAGTGCTAGGATTACAGGCGTGAGCCACCGTGCCCGGCCAAGTTCCACATCCTGATAGAAGGAAGTGCCCTGTGTGTGCAGAGAGGAGAGGAATTGTTAGGAGCCATCTTTGGATATTCGCTGCCAGACCCCTGATTGCACTTATGAGGAAGCTGAGACTCCAAGACGGGGCTGGTGGCTCAGGTGGCAGAGGAACAACAGAAATGGCAGTGTTGGTGAAGCCTCTCCTATGCATCCAGTACTGCGCTGGCTGCCACCACATGCAACCTCACAACAATCATACGAGGCAGGCACAATTATTATTCCTATTTTACAGATGAGGAAACCGAGGCACAAGCAGGTAGGTAACTTGCCTGCAGCCACATGGCTCATAGAAAGAGGGTCCAGAGCCCACCATCCAAACCAGCAGCAAAATCCAAAAACTGTTACATTTTTGACTTGGGATGTGGTTTTGGCACTAACAACAAAGAGGCATTGTGCCCAGGATGCTAGTGAGTTCCAAATAAAACAAAATGCAACATTCTTCATGTTTTAGCACGTTGCATCTGGGAAACCATGCCATGCCATGGCATCTTCCCACAGGAAAGCTCTGAGTAGACACGATTAGCTTCTCCCCGGTACCCATTCTTCTGTCATACACAGCAGTAGACTTTTTAGCTTGACACCTGCTCCCCATCTAGCGACTGTTTTTCCCAGCTCCCCTGGCAACTGAGGCAAGAAAGGTCTAGTCTACTGGATAAGAGCAGAAGTGATGGGAGTGAGAGTGATCGCTGGGTCAGGTCTGTTGGTCGAGTGTGGGTGTGATGGCAGGACTGGGGCAGCTGCTTTGGACCATGAGATGAAAGCTGAGTGTTAAGGGGCAGAGCAGGGTTGCAGCAGCCTGGGGTATTTGGATGACTCTGGGGAGCAGATCAACCTTTGAGCCCTGACAGCCCACCTCTGACCTCAGAGGGAAACACAACTCTACCTTTTTAGGTCATTGTTAATTGCAGGTGTTTGTTTCCACATCTGCTAACTTGTGAACTGTTTTAAGATTGGAGGATGTGTGCTTGTCCAGGGATGCAGCCGCTAGACCGGGAGACCGACAGTCACTCACAGTCCTGGGAACCAGGAGACTGACAGTCACTCGCAGTCCTGGGATCCTGTGGTTACAGGACGGGGCAGTTGGTTGGGCTGAGGCCTCGGCAACTTCTAGGCTCTGGACTGGAGGCTGATTTTTTCTTTCCTTTTCTTCGTGGGAACTGTTTTCCCTCAACCTCATTTCTGACCTCCTGTAATCGAACTAAGGTTAGACTACATTTATGGAAAGTAAGAAGCTCTCGAATTTTCCTTTCAGTTTCTGGGAAGTTGGGAGCATTTATGACTGTTTTACAATGGTCAGAAATTCAGCTTATGAAATACTATTGTTTTCCCTTCTGTCAAAACATCACAGAGTCACTTCAGTGTTTTTTGGACTCTGATTTTTTTTTTTTTTTAATTGGGGGAAAACTACAAAGCATTTATGGACACTGATTTTTTTAAAGACTTGTTTTCCCAGCATGGCTGGGCTGTTGCATTTTCTGCTGAAGAAATATTTAGGCTTATTTGGCTTTTCTGAGGCTTGCTGGGCAGGCGGGGACTTCCTTGGGACAGGAAACAGGATGAGGAGGCTCAGGCAGGGCAGAAATGGAGGAGGAGGTGACAGGAGAGTGTCAGCCAAGGACAGGGGTCTGAGCACAGGGAAGTCTGGTGGCTGGTTCAAGGGGCACCTAAGGCCGGGGCTCCTTTCAGACGGGGTGCTTCTCTCCAGGGGGTCCTGGCACAGAGAGCCAGAGGAGTGAGGCTGGCCAAACGTGGAACAAGTGGAGATTGGTTAAAGGTCAACATCAAAATGACATTGACCGCCAGTGAATCATCCTGACTTAGAAGGTGCTTCACAGTTTTGCAAAGTGGAGTCAATATAGCCCCTTCCAGCTGGGTGTGATGGCACGTGCCTGTAGTCCCAGCTACTTGGGAGGCTGAGGTAGGAGGATTGCTTGAGCCCAGGAATCTGAGGTTGCTGTGAGCTAGGCTGACGCCATGGCACCCTACCCAGTGTGATAGAGTGAGATTCTGTCTTAAAAAAATGTAAGAAAAATGCTTAGATCATGCCGGGGTGAGAGTACAGTCTCAAAAAAATGTTAGTCTTTGCTGCCATTGTCATCAGCAATTCAAGGTCTGAATGTGTCTCCCTAAAATTCATGTGTTGAAACATATTCTACAATGTGGTGGTATTGTCACAGAGGGAATGGCCTGGAAAAAAAATGGCGAAATTTTTTCTGTCTCTTTAAAACACCCTCCACTCCTTTTTGAGAACTAGAGGCTGCATCCCTGCCCCAGCCAGTGGTTGGTGGAGGGGGCAGGGCAAGTCTTTTGTTTATTTGTGCAACAGGAGACGGCCCAGCCTGACCTGGTCAAGGGAGGTCCTGGGCGGAGGAGGTCATGAGATTGTCTTCACCTGAGATGGGATGATCAGAATTATCTACTGTAGTTGAACAGTAATTTCTTGAAGCTGAGAACCCACTCTTTAAAAGCTCTGTATTTCTGTGAATGTTCAGGAGATTTGGGATTTGGGGACAAGCAGGCCTGCCAGTTTTCCTCCTTTGCTGGCAAAGTAATAAAGCTTCTCTTTCCTCCTCCCCAAACCGCTTGTCCTTGTTCTTCTGATTCGGCCTCATGGACAAGTGCCGAGTTTTCCGTAACAGTATGAAGGGTGGGGGCTGTGGGAAGGTGATTAGGTCATGAGGGCTGCACCTTCATGAAGGGATTGGTGCCCTTATCAAAGAAGCCCAAGGGAGCTTGTTTGTCCCTTCCACCATGTGAGGACTCAGCCAGAAGTCACCATCTATGAGGTGGCCCCCACCAGACACCGACTCTGCTGGGGCCTTGATCTTGGGCACCCAGCTTCCAGGACTGCGAACTATAAGTTTCTGTTGTTTATAAAGGGATTCTGTTACAGCAGCCCAGATAAACTAAGATGTCATCACCATTTCCCCGCAGTGAGTAGACGATTATTCATGGAGTCATGGGTTTTTCTTGCCCAAGAAAGGTTTTGTCATGAGAAAGTTTCATGCTGCTATTAAAATAGTGGCTTGCTAACGGCAAAGAAGGAAGGCGCTTCAATTTCCCTGAAGTTTGAGGAACTTTAGGTTCGTGATTTCTGCCTTTTAAGCACAGTTAACATCGCCACATGTGTGTCGGCTGGGTTTCAATGCTTCCGTGCTTCCCGTCTCATTGCTATTTTATTCTGCTAATTTATTTTCTTTTTTTATTTTTATTTTATTTTTTTACTCCTTTGCAGACCCAAGGAATATTCTGCTAATTTAACTGTGCTAAAATATACACAACACAACATGTATCCTCTTAGCCAGTTTAAGTGCACAGTCCAGGCGTGTTAAGCACATTCGCATTGTTGCAGGCCATCATCATTTATATTTTGAATGCTATCTTGCAGGATCTCGGAGATACAAACTTGTCATTTCTCACTGAGGCTTCCCCGTTGTCAAGCCCTGCTGTTTCCTCCCAGAGTCAAGGGGAATGAGAGGCCTCTGAATAGTTCAGCCTGGGGCGGAAAACATCTGGGGACGTTAGGCCAAGCCGGGGGCGAGGCTGACGCTCCCCCCTGCCCAGCAGCACAGGAGAGGACAGTTGTGTGGGTTTCACCCACAACCCAGCGGGAATCCCCCCCAGGCAGAGCAGGCCATCGTCATGCTCCTGTCCTCTCAGACACGTCTCTACCCAGAAAGAGCAGGTCCAACAGGATGGCATGACCTACTTAAACTCCGGGGGCCGACCCCAGTTGGGAGGCAACACTCTGAGAAGATGGGGTCTGTCTCGTAGGATACGGTGTGGGTGCTGAATCAGAGACCAGCACCTTCCGTAACACACACACGGCCAGGAATCATGACTCTGCCCAGTCATCACCCATAGAATTTTTGTTTTGAGTTCCTGCTAGGTTAGAGGTCCGAGGGGGTAATGTTTCTACCAGCGGACAGAACACTGGTTCCACTTAATTGGAAGCTGAGACTGCCACCCGGCCATGTTGGGCTCCTTACCTACTGAAGAAAAAACCCCACACAATTAACAAAAGAAAACAACACAACAACACACATGTAGGTATTATATATTTTAAAAATAATAACAATTATTATGGTATAATTCACATGCCATAAAATTTGCCCAGTGGTATTTGTATATTCATGAGCTGTGTGACCGTCACCATTAATTTTAGAACATTTTCATCACCCCCGAAAGAAACTGCATACTTATTAGCAGTAACTCCTCATCTCCCCACCTCCCAGCTAATCTACTTTCTGTTTCCATGGCTTTGTCTGCTGCAGACATTTCATATGAATGAAATCATACAATATGTGGCCTTTTCCTCTTCCTTCTTTCATTTAACATAATGTTTTCAAGGTTCATCCCTGTTGTAGCACGTATCAATACTTCCTTCTTTTTTTCTTTTTTTTTTTTGAGACAGGGTCTTGCTCTGTCACCCAGGCTGTGGCTGCAGTACAGTGGTGCAACCATAGCTCACTGCAGCCTCGAACTCCAGGGCTCAAGTGATCCTCCCGCCTCAGCCTCCCGAGTAGGTAGGACTACAGGTATATGCCACCACGCCCAGCTAATTTTTTTTTTTTTTTTGAGACAGAGTCTCACTCTGTTGCCCAGGCTAGAGTGCCCTGGCGTCAGCCTAGCTCACAGCAACCTCAGACTCCTGGGCTCAGGGATCCTTCTGCCTCAGCCTCCCAAGTAGCTGGGACTACAGGCATGTGCTACCATGCCTGGCTCATTTTTTCTATATATATCTTAAGTTGGCCAATTAATTTCTTTCTTTCTATTTATAGTAGAGACGGGGTCTCGCTCTTGCTCAGGCTGGTTTCGAACTCCTGACCTTGAGCAATCCGCCCGCCTCAGCCTCCCAGAGTGCTAGGATTAC
>CAUYRT010049933.1:0-33279 GCA_963574885.1 Lepilemur ruficaudatus
TTGAACCCATTATTCGAAGTGAGGTGACACAAGACCCGAAGAATGGGCCCCACTTGTACTCGCCATCAAACTGGTATTGACTGATTAACACTATGGTGCTCAAATGGTGGGAGCGATCACTAGGGAATTGGGGGGTGGGGGTAAGCCCACGTCTGAGCAACGTGGTGGGCACTGTGGAGGGGAGGGACCTGCCTGAAAAGTAGTGGGGAGCGGAATTAGGGGTCTCAGTAGGGGAAAGGAACTCCTCAAAAACTGATTCATGTGATTAACTGTACACCTTGGTAAGTTCACTGAAAATCATTTATTTGTACACTTAAAATGGAGTAAACGTATGATATGTAAAGTATACTTCAATAAAAAAAAGTATTATACAAATACAGAATAATATGACCATACTAACTTATTTATAGAGCATGAATTAGAGCCCATCATATATGGATTAAAGTTTTCCATTTAGTTTGATATTCTTTTTTTTTTTTTTTGAGATAGAGTCTCACTCTGTTGCCTAGGCTAGAGTGCCGTGGCATCAGCCTTGCTCACAGCAACCTCAAACTCCTGGGCTCAAGCGATCCTCCTGCCTCAGCCTCCTGAGTAGCTGGGACTACAGTAATGCACCACCATGCCTCACTAATTTTTTCTATATATTTTTAGTTGGCCAATTAATTTCTTTCTATTTTTAGTAGAGATGGGGTTTCGCTCTTGCTCAGGCTGGTTTCGAACTCCTGACCTTGAGCGATCCTCCTGCCTCGGCCTCCCAGAGTGCTGGGATTACAGGCGTGAGTCACCACGCCCAGCCCTGTCAAGGACATTCTTAAGTGAAACTGGCCTTTTATTTTTGTATGGTGAAGAATACAATGACTAGTACAGTGGTTCCGCTGCCTTGATTCATGGCAAGGTACCAGCAGTTTTAGCCACTGCTGTTTTTGAACCATCAGTGTAAATGTCAACACAGTGAAAAAGGCAAGTAATATCTTGGTGTTATTATGCAAATAGTCTGACTTCCAAACCCCTAAAAGGGTCTTAGGGCCTTGCAGGGGTCCATGGTTGCACTTTGAGAACTGCTAATATATAACATTCACTTTAGAACTAAATCATAGACTGCTTAATTTTTTTAACATATGTATATTTCGTATCTCATTAATAGAGCTGTTTTCTTAGAAATGAAATATATGCATATATGTAAAAATAAAAAAAAAACAAATAGTACAGGAGGCTTTACAATGGAAAGCAACAGTCTCCTGCCTCCCCATTCCTCTGGTGCAAACAGTGTTTTAAGGAAAACAAAACATCTTTTTATTATAGAAAAGTTCAAACATAAAGATGCCATCTGAATAGTATAATTAGCCTTCATAAACCTATTGCCCAGTTTTAACAGTTATCTAACTATGGATAAATCTTATTTCAACTAATCACTCCCTCCCTCCCTGTACACACATAATTTTGAAACAAATCCCAGACATCATATCATTTCATCCATAAATATTTCAGTATTGTCTCTATAATATAGACTCTTTTACAAAAATAACATGATCACACTTCAACAATGATTTCTTAATGTTGCCAGATAAGCTAGTCATGTTCACATTCCCCAGATTGCCTCATAATTTTTTTCAGTTTGCTTAGTCCAATCAAGATCCAAATAAGATCCATAAATTGGTAATTGATAAATCTTTTTCAGTCTTTTAATCTATATATCTTCTGGCTTTCTTTTTTCCCTTATAATTTATATAATGAAGAAACTAGGTCATTTGGCCTGTAGAATTTGCCCCTAAATTTTGCTGATCACATTCCTGTGATGTCATTTAACACTTACCTCTGACCCCTGTATTTCCTATAAATTGAAAGTTAGAGACTTAATGAGACTTAATTCAAATATTTTGGCAAGAATGCTTCATAAATGATTAGTCCACCATAAAATGTGTAAAATGTTTAGTCAGCTCTCCTTTTATGAAGTAAGCAGCCATTGATGATCATTGCCTATAGGTTTTAATTCATTAATTAATTTGTTGCAAAATGGTAGTATTCCTGTCTTTTCTTTATTCATTAGCTAGAATTTTTCTGTAAAGAGAAACTTCTCCTTATTGACTACTTGGTTATCCTGGGGTACAATTTGTATTGGAAAGTCAGTATACAGGCTTGATTCTTATCCTTTATTTACCAGTTTTCAAAATAATGATTTAGTTCTTAGCATCATCCAAAGGTAACCCATGAGGTTGCTTCCTGTTTTTTAGTATCTTTGTAAACTCCCAGACTTAAACATTCAATATATTTGAATTCATAATGATCATTCTTTCTTGTGCTTAATTTTCCTGTCTTTGACTAACTCTTTGAATTAGTTTATGAGGTTTTTCACACGACTCTGGTAGTCATTGATATCTTACTAGAAAGTGAGAAAGTTAAGACATTCTAGGCTCATCTTGTACATTTCCTGCGGCAGATAGGCAGTCAGTCAATTCTTGAAGGAACCCTGGTTCACATTGGTGGTAAATATTTAGGGACCATAATGTTGGTACTAGGGGTGTTTATTTCACTGGGTTGGTCATTGATTTTAGCATGTTCCATGCTAGAGCTAGGAAATACCTACGTATGTATATTTTAAAGGTAAAATGCAACATATCTTCATGCTGATGCTTTCAAGTGAAATTCAGTACTATAGGTTTGGGGTTTTTTTTTTAAACTTAACTTCATCTATATCTATCTATCTATAATATTCTTTTTTTTTTTTTTACACTGATTAAGGACAGTTGTGCATACTCCTTTCTTCCACATCAAAATTCCTGGTTCTTAAGGACACAAAGTTACTTATTTTGTTTATCCTACAACACAAACATGGTCCTGGAATAATAATAATAATACTCTCACCAATAATATGATTACTTAAATAGAGCTTTAAATTTTTTTACAGTTCTTTTGGTCTTTTTGGTTTATCCCACTAGGGATATCCTTTATTTTGAAGTCACTTGAAATAATTTCTCTAATCAGTTAGGTCAATTTATTTAATTTTGAGAAGGAACCATGTTAAATCATTTCTGTTATTATAGTTTCCTCCATATCTCTAAATATTAACTTATATTTTGCCTTTCTTTCTTGATTTTTTTTAGCTTTGTACATTAGCTTTGAACATACAATTATAAAAGGTGAGGCTTGAGCTCACTTAACATGCCCTCCTCCCTTCACTGTAGGAAGGTCACTATTAAATATTTTGGCTACTCCATTGGTCACTTTATAGTTTCTATACTTAATAACTTTTATTTCTGTTCTATCCATAATAGATGGTGGGCTTGAAAGGTTTCTGATTTTATACACTTAATGTACCATGCATAGGACCCAGTAGAGAGCCATGTACATATTCAGTAATCAATACTTGCTGATTACATTGAATTTTTATTACACTCTCTACCAAAATGTTAATATTCAATTAATGGAGACATTAGTTACATCAATAATTAGTGGTTTATAAATCATGATAAATAAATTTATAAATCAGATCAAGGATTTAGAATCAGGAGTTGTTTTTCTTTTTTTCCCTTTTTGTGTCATTGTCTATAAGTGATGTTGTATCATCTTTTACTGTTTCATTTCATTATTAAAAGATATACATTATTATGATTCAAATTTGGTATGAATAGAGAAAAATGACAAAGGAAGAGAGCTTGAGGGTTTTTTAATTAAGTAAGAGGTGAACCTACAATAAAATCTTAGGAAGTAAATTCATGTGAATGAATGTTAGCGCTGAGCCTTGGGACTCGAACCGGAAAAAAACCAAAAAGCTTCACATATGTATGACATTCTATTAAATCATAAAAATGCAGTGGAAAATAATTTTCCCGTTTAGCATGCAAAAGAATGCCTAACAATAAACATTGTAAGATTGTGCTTGTAATATGTGTCCATTAATGGAATCTGAATTAAGCATTTATTAATAAAAAGAAATAAGAGTAATCATGGATTAAAAGTTACTGACCATATCACATGAATCATTTTGGACAAATTTAAACCCAAAGACTTATCCCAAATTCCAGTGTCAAATAAAATTACTTAGCACATCATTAGTAAGATGATTTTCTGCATACAAGATTAATAGAAAAGAACTGACTTTTGAGAGTTGAGGCAAAAATTCAAACTGTAAGTCAAATTTAAAGATTTTGTTTCTTTAAGAGGAACAACATTTTATTGTTGTTTATCTTTTTTTTCCTCTGGGCCACTGCTATGTAAGGCTTGAATGTAATTATATAATAGGTCAATAATTCTCCTTTATAGAGTAGAGTTTAGTCCCTTCACTATAACATTAAAATTTATGTAAATCAACATGCGTGCTTAAGCAAGAGTGTATAACCACTATTTTATATAGGAATTATATTGGAATTTGAGATACAGGAAATCACTATTAAAAGAACTATAAATATTGTAGTTTTACCCCAATAAAATTTTTGGGAAAAAAAAGAATTATAAATATATTATCATGAGTCTTTCTTTACAAAATTTTTAGGCTCCTTTGTCTATATTTCAGTAAGTGTGCCGTCCCATTGCTTTATTTAAAATTTTAATGTGTTCTTCTACTATTAATTCATTCATCATTATATTTTTAATTGTGTGCTCTATTGTGTTCCTGCTTCAACTTTGTTTCTTAGTCAATATAATTTCTTCAGTAAAGTTAAAATCAAGTGTGTGTCTAAAAGTTATCAGACATCCCAGAATTCCAGGACACAAAGTCGGAGAAAACAGTGAAAGTTTCACTGAATTAACCTGCTCTAGAATATCAGGAAATGTTTTCTTAGAAACTAATTGACCTTTTCAAAGTCATTTTATTAAGCTGTTGTTATAGAGAGGTATACCGACACAGCATATCGGTATGGAATCTGGAGCCAGAGTGCCTGCTTCTAATCTCAGCCCCACTAATTACTAGTGTGACCTTGGGGCAAGTTATTTGACTTTCAGGTGTTTCTTCACCTGTAAAATGGGGATGATAATTGTAGCTACCTAGCTCATAGGGTTATTGTAAGGATCAAGTGAGTTAAAACAGATAAAGTGCTTGAAGAGTCTGGCACATAAGTGCTATAACATAACTCATGCTATTAAGACCATTAGTGATTATTATCAAGGATACAAATAGTTCTAGTTATTTTATGTTAGTGTTCAGAAATATTTTTATAGCTATTTCATCAGGAAATTGTAATATTCCCTATATGCGATTCCCTGTTTGATTTAAACATGCTATAGTCAAGTGTTTTCCCAGAAATACACATCTCCAGTTTGATAATGAAAGCCAAAAGTATTCATATGCAGAAAATCATTTTACATGAGTCTTTTTCCTGAAATAAATATTTAGATGCCTGCTACTTGAAAAAGAGTATGGTAAGGACTCTAGGATTAAGAGAATGAATTACATATGGATCTTGCTGACACTTATTGGATAACAGAGGACATACAAATACAAATAAATAACTGAGATAGGAAAGCAAGAGGTGCAGCTAAAATGCATGTAGGAGATTACAGTAAAGAGAGTATTGCTCACTGAAGGAATGAGGAAAATTTCTTGAAGGAGCTTTGAATTATGCCTTGAAGCATGAACAGGACTTGGAAATGTAGAGAAATGAGGTGCTATGCTGCATGTACAGGAAAGGGCTGGTTTTGCTTGGAGCATGCAGGCGAAGAAGGATTACATGATGTGAAAATATGAAGGACCTAGGAAACTGAGCTGATAAGATCTTATTTAGTCCTCAGTAGGATATTGTTAAGGTGTTTCGTTTTGTTTTTTAAATCGAGGTGAAATTTACATAACATAAAATTAACCATTATAAAGTGAACAATTCAGTGACATAGTACATTCACAGTGTTGTGCAACTGCCACTTCTGTCTATTTTCATCAACCCAAAATAAAAACCCACGTAACCTAATGTTTTCAAGGTTCATTCATGTCATAGCATGTATAAGTACTTCATTCCTTTTTATGGGTAATATTCTGTTGAGTGCATATTCCACAATGTGTTTATTAATTCATCAGTTGATGGACACATGGGTTGTTTACACCTTCTGAGTATTGTGAATAGTGCTGCCATGAACATGTATGTACAAGTATTTGTCTGAGTACCTGTTTTGAGTTCTTTGGGATATATATCTGGATATGGAATTGCTGGGGCATGTGGCAATTCTATGTGTAACTTTTAAGAAACCTCCAAACTCTTTTCCACAGCACCCACATCATTTTACATTTACACTAGCAATGTGCAAGGGCTCCAATTTCTCTACACCCTCACCAACACTTTTTTGCTTTTTAAATTATTGCCATCCTAGTGAGTGTAAAGTGTAATGACTAATGATGTTGAGCACCTTTCATGTGACCATTGGTCACTTGTATATGTTCTTTGGAGAAATGTCTATTCAAGTATTTTGCCTATTTTAAAATCGAGTTCTTTGTCTTTTCATTGCTGAGTCATACAAATTATTTATATGTTCTGGATACTAGACTGTTATCAGATACATTATTTGCAAATATTTTCTTCCATTTCGGTTCAATTTGCTCTGACTGTTCTAGTTTTATGAAGTGCATTTTTTTTGCAGGCAGTATATAGTTGGATCTTATTTCTTTTAATCCAGTGTGACAGATTATTTAATTGGAGTGTTTTGACCATTAGATTTAATGCCATTATTGTTGTTAGTTAAGTTTGAGTCTGTCATATTGCTATTTGTTTTCTATTTGTCTTATATGTTTTTTTGTTTCCTTTTTCTTATTATCTGCCTTATTTTGGATTGAGCATTATAATTCCATTTTATCTCCTTATATTAGTTATAACTTCTTTTGTCCTCTTATTTTAATGGTTATTTAAGGATTTAAGTGTATATCTTTAATTTATTACAGTCTATCTTCATTTGAATTATATCACATCACTTATAGGATACTTAGGCTTGCTTATAGGATTTATCTTATAAATGGCATACTTCCCATGTCTCCTCTCGTAGCCTTTTTGCTATTGTCATCATATATTTTACTTATACATTGGCTATAAGACCCATAATAAATTATTACTATTTTTGTTTAGTTATCTTTTAAAGATATTTAAATTTATAAAAAAATCAATAAGTTTACTGCTATTGTTACTATTTCTGGTACTCTTGTGTAGATCTATATTTCTGGAAATCTGGAATAATTTTCCTATGTCTGAAAGGTTTCCTTGAACATTTTTTTGTGGTGTGAATCTGCTGGTTATGAATTCTTTCAGCTTTTGTATGTCTGAAAAAGTCTTTCTATTGCCTTTGGTTTTGAAAGATATTTTTGCTGAGTATAGAATTCTAGGTTGATAGATTTTTAAATTCAGTATTTTAAAGATGTTGTTCCACTATCTTCTTGCTTGCACTATTTCTGATGAGCAATCTACTGTCATTTTTACCTTTGTTCCTTCATACATGTGTTTTTTTCTGGCTGCTATGAGATTTTCTCTTTATCACTTTTTTTTAGTAATTTTATTATGATGTGCCTTGGTGTAGTTTTCTTCATGTCCCTAGTGTTTGACTTCATTGAATTTGTCAGATCTGCGAGTTTACAGTTTTCATCTAATTCGGGAAAATGTCAGCCATTATTTCTTCAAATGCTTTTTCTGATTCCCAACTCTACCTTTATCCTCTCCTTCAGGGAATTCAATTACAAATATATTAGGCTGCTTGAAATTATCCACAGCTCATTGATTTTCTCTTCTTTTTAATTCTTTTTTCTCTCTTTTCACTTTTGGAAGTTTCTATTGCTGTCTTTGAGTTCACTAACCTTTTCTTTTGCAATGTCTAATCTTCTGTTAATCTAATCCAATGTATTTTTCACTTTAGAGATTGTTTTTATCTGTAAAAGTTGAATTTAGAAATTTTATACCTTCTTTTTCTCTACTTAGCTCTTTGAATATATTACTATTTTAATAATTCTTTTAATGTCCTAGTCTGCTAATTCTAACATCTGTATCTGTTATAGGTTGGTTTCAGCAATGAATTTTTAATCTCATTATGGGCCATATTTTTCTGTTTCTTTGCATGCCTTGTAATACTCAATGCCAGATATTCAATATTGACTACTGAATTTTAAATATTGTGAACTTTACCCTGATGGCTGCTGGATATTTTTGTATTCCTATAAATATGCATGAATTTTTATTTGAGATGGAGTTAAATTATGGAAATAGTTTGATCCTTCCAGATCTTCTTCTTCTTTTTTCTTTTTTAAATTGAGATAGGATCTCACTCTGTCACCCAGGCTAGAGTGCAGTGGCATGATCATAGCTCACTGCAGCCTCAAACTTGATGCTCCTGTCTCAGCTTCCCAAGTAGCTGGGACTACAGGTACATGCCACCATGCCTGGCAGGGTCTTGCTATGTTGCCCAGCTGGTCTCATACTCCTGGTCTCAAGTGATCCTCCCACCTAAGCCTCCAAAGTGCTGGGATTGTAGATGTAAGCTACTGTGCCTGTTAAAATTTTTTTTTAAATTTTGTTAAAGATAGGGTCTCATTCTGTCACTCAGGCTGCAGTCCTTTCACCTCAGCCTCCTCGGTAGCTAGAACTACTGTGTGTACCACCATGCCTAGCTAATTTTTTAAAAAAATTTTTGTAGAGATGAGTTCTAACTATGTTGTCCAGGCTGGTCTCAAACTCCTGGCCTCAAGCAATCCTCCCACCTCAGCTTTCCAAGTGCTGGGATTATAGGCATGAGCCACTGGGCCTGGCCCAGATCTTGCTTACATGAATTTTTTTTTGTAGGACCCAAGGAGAATTTAGTCTAGAGTTAATTCCTCCCTGGTATTAAGGCAAGACCCTTCTGAATACTCTACCCCATTGAACTGGGAGGTTTTCTAGGTGGCCTGTTGGGAGAAGCCACTGTGCCTGTGTGGGTCCTCTGTGAGTGCCCAGTACTGTTCTCTCTCATGCTTTCAAATGGTTTTTTTCTTTCCTGGACCATTTATAGTTTCCTCACATCCATGCACTGATCAGCACTCTCAAATTCTCAAGGAGAACCCTCTGCAGAACTTTGGGATTCTCTGTGCAGTTAACTGTGTCTTATAAACTCTGGCCATTTTGTTTTCCCTAGATTCACAACTCCATCTCCTCAACTTAGAGAGTCTGCTGGGCCCTCTTGCATGCCTTCTTTGTGCCATGGCCTGTAAGCTCTCTGAAAATAGTAAGCTGGGATGCACCTAGTTTATTTTTCATCTGAGGGATCATTTTCCTTCATTGCCTGATACCTAGTATCTTGAAAACTGTTGTTTTATATATTTTGTCTGGCTCTTTTTCCACCTTCCAGGTGGAAGGGTCAATCTGGTCCTGTTACTCCATCTTGGCTGGATTCAGAAGTCCCCTAAGGCTCTACTCTTAATAGTCACTCACATTTTGAGGAGAGGAAAAGTTCCAAGAGTCTATAACCAATAGCCTCTGTAAAATGAAGTGTGACTCTTGTTTAGGCTGCCTATTTAGTACTTCGTAAATCTCCAAAACATTATAAAGGTTTGCTGTGCATGGTGATTTATGGATTATTTGGGCCAGACTGCAGAGCTCTGGGGCCTCCCTGAAATGTGCCATTGACATTTGCAAAACACAAGGGGTCAGTGATAGATTGCAAATCAGTTTTCACTCTCACTTGGTACTCATTCTGCAAACTTGGTCCTGCTTCTCCTTGTGCCATCTGATTAAAGTTGCAGTTAAGGGGCCAGGCCTGGTGGCTCAGGCCTGTCTGTAATTGTAGCACTTTGGGAGGCCTAGGTGAGAGGATCACTTGAGGCAGGAGTTCAAGACCAGCCTAAGCAACATAGTGAGAGCCCATCTGCACAAGAGAATTTTAAAAATTAGCTGCGCATGGTGGCATATGCCTACAGTCCCCAGCTACTCGGAAGGTGGAGGCAAGAGGATTGCTTGAGCCCAGGAGTCCAAGGTTGCAGTGATGTATGATTGCACCACTGCACTCCAGCCTGGGCAACAGAGAGAGACCCTGTCTCAAAAAAAAAGTTGCAGTTAAGGAAAATTTACTATCTAAAGATCTTAATAGTATATAGGGCTCCCTAAAATAGGGAATTTACTATGATTTGAGGGTTTATTTCTAGAATACTGAAAACATTTCTAGTCCAACTCCAAGAAGTGCTGTGTGATTCTTGTTTATCTTATTCTTGAGAATTTCTTTGAAATTAGAAGGAGAAACTCTCACTATCTTAGTTGTTTGAAAAACAAAAGACCAGTATTTTAGTTACAGCAAGGGAGAGAGAGGGCTTCAGGAATGTTGAAAATAATCATGGACTAATTAATATATTCTGAAGCCTTTACTATGGGTATGTCACTTGTTTGGGCAATGGGGTGATGAAGAGTAGGTAGGCTACTTTTTATTTATCTCTATGAATTTCAAAGATTTAGTCTTCCAAACAAGTCTTATTTAATAATAATTTATTTTTCCATTTTTATGAATCAGTCATATGTAACTGCCAACCAAAGTTTTTGGTTAGCATGAAGTAACTGATGCTACTTCAGTATCATAATATTTCAGACAAAAACAGAAGCCAGGCAGGCATGGTGGCTCATGCCTGCTTTGGGAGACTGAGGCAGGAGGATCGCTTGAGGCCACCAGTTCATGACCAGCCTGGGTAACATAATGAGAAAGACCCCATCTCTTAAAAGAAAACAAAACAGAGAATCTTGCTGTTATAGGTAACCTGAACAGCCTAATTGTAAATAAGTGTATGATTTCTTTTAGGCTTCTTGAGATGTTGAAAATAAATTTTTCTTCCTGGATTGGCTGGGGCCTGGGGACATCTAGTAAATAGTTTACAGTTTAGTTTTGGAGAAAATGGAAAACAAAAGAAGGTAGACTTGCTAAGTGCTAAGTTGAGTGGTGCTGATCATAAGCATTGTAGCATTTTATTACACAGAGAGGTTCCTGAGCATAGATGTTGTGGTCAGGACAGATAGCTAGGACTGAGAAGAAGGTCTTCTGGCTGTGGCTATGCATGTATAGTGGCAGGGATGTTACCTGTATGCTGTGCATGCTGGGCAGTGAGGAGACGGTCTGTCAGACAGATGTGTACATAGGAGAGTAGTTGGAGATTAGTGGAAAACATATTAATAGTTTAGGGTCAGTTTGAAGACCCTAAGTACTTTGAATTTGTACTTTACACAGAGATGGCAGGAAAAATGGGAAGAGTCATTGAGAGGCTCTGTAAAGGAGAAAACCAAGGACCTGGTGGCTAAATGTGAGTATTGAGAGGGAAAAAGAATCCAAGGTTTTGAGCTAGGCAAGAAATACAGTAGTCCCTCCTTATCCATGGGGGATACACCAAGACCCCCAGTGGATGCCTGAAACTACAGATAGTATTGAACCCCGTCTATGCTATGTTTTTTTCTATACCTATGTTAAAATGTAATCTATAAATTAGGCATAGTAAGAGATTATCAACAATAACTAATAATAAGATAGAACAATTATAACAATTTGCCAGCATCACGACTCTTGTGCTTTGGGGCCATTGTCAAGTAAAATAAGAGTTCCTTGAACACAAGCACTGCCATACTAAGACAGTTGATCTGATAACTGAAACAATCTAATAACTAAGTGACTAATGAGTGGATAGTGTACACAGCATGGATATGCTGGACAAAGAGAGGACTTATGTCAGGGCAGGGTGGAGTGGAAGATGGATGTGAGATTTCATCATGCTACCCAGAATGGTGCATAATTTAAAATTTATGAGAATTTTCCGCATAATATTTTCAGACTGCAGTTGACCTTGGGTCAAAAAACAAAAAAAGCAAAACTGAGGATAAGCGGGGAACTAGCGTACTATTATTATTATTATTACAAATAGGAAAATCAGACAGGAGAGCTTGCATGAAATGATGCCAGAGATCCCTGAGGCTTCTTCTAAAAATTCCCAGTTTCTCGGTGGCTTCTACTTGGACAGTGCTTCCCTGCGGTCCTTCTACTCTCCTCTCAGAGTTGAGCCTGGCAGGATGAACTCTGGAGTGTGGAAGAGCATTTAGAGGCCATGAGGTCACCAGGATAAATCCCATCATTTTATTGATAAACAACTTGAGAGCTTCAAATATTGTAACTTACCTGGTCTCTTGGCATTATTTTCTGAAATTCTTGCAGGAAAAGTTTTTATGTGTCAATTCTGCTTGTTGGCAAAATGAGCCTTATGTTTCCTTGCCATAATTCTATTCAGTTATTATTATTATTTTAGAGATGGGTCTTGCTATTTTGCCTCTGGGACTGAAGCTATCCTCCTGCCTTAGCCTCCCAAGTAGCTGGGACTACAGGCCCCAGCTCAGTTATTGACTCAGTTCCTCAAGTCATTTTTCACCTTCCAAACTCAGATGCATTAACAGTTAAAACAAGTCCTTCCGAGTAGTCTGATTTTCCTTTATCCATACACTCAGTTGCAAACCTTGTAGTAAGTAGGACACTGTGGACATTCATGACAAACCCAGGTGTACTGGATCTGCTCTCTTGAAATGTGCTGTTGCTGTTTGAGGGGAGAGGGGATGGTTAACATTAAGCCTGGGGTGAGAATTGATTCTTACTGGGGGTCATGTCCGTAATTTCTAAAGTAAAGGATGTGTACTGGAGGTCAGTAACGGAATTGCATCCTTTCTTTGCTCCTCTGAATCCCATTGCCAATGACTTTTCAGCATGCAACCCTGAATTTGTGTGTAACTCTTAGCCTGCCTAAGGAGAATGAGAATATGCCAGTGCCCTGAATGAGTGAACTGTGTTGTTTTAAGATCTCACCCAGTCTCACATCTTAGCTGGAACCTGAGGAGAGTGCCTTATCTTTCCTTTCCCAAGCCTTTTTCTTCACCTTACTCCCGGAGGGCTCTGTCTGGTTTTCCCTCTTCACTCTGCCTGCCTCCCGCCCTTCCTCCCCCTGGGGTCACACACCTCCAGTCCTTCCCCACCCTCCTTATTTAGTTGGGGGCTCGAGGGGTGCACCCTCCTGCACCTCTTCTGGGATCTGTGGTCCAAGAGCGCCATGGGCGGGGCTAAGCGAGCCGAAGCCCCGCCTCCCCCACTTGGGCGTGGCCGCGGCCGCGGCGGCTCTGGGGATTGATGAGGGCGGGGCCTGCCTCGGAGGGCGGGGCCTGTCTCGGAGGGCGGGGCCTGGAGGTCCAGCCCCGGCGGGGTGCGCGGCGCGCGCTGCAGGGAGCGGGTGTTGCGGCGCCTGTCCGGGCCGTGTGTGGCGCAGCTGTGGTGGCGCTTTCCACTCGCCACGCGCGGGGGCTGGGTCCCCGAAAGTAAGCGTGTGGCTCGCCGAGCTCGCGTGAGGAACCCGGGTGGGGAGGGGTCTCGGCGCCGCGTGGGCCAGGTGGACGGACTCCACGGAAGCGCCACGGCAGGTGTGGTTCAGGCTGACGGGCCCCGGTGCCATTTCCGTGGCGAGTAGGAGGGCGGGGCAGGACGCGGGCGGGTGGGCGGTCCCCTCGCTTGAACCCCGGGAGGGAGACAGCGGGACTACCCGGTCCTGCTCTAGCGTTGCAGCGCTCGTTCGCGGCACTTGCTTCCGAATAGAAAACGTTTGAGTCGTTCCACACACCCCCTCCCCAAATCTCGAGAAAGCTTCAGGTACTGTAAAGTTTCTGTATTCTTTAAAATATATTTATAGTGAGCTTGCGGTGCAGCTTTATTTTCTCTTCGGGTTAATCTGTTTGCAGGGAGAGTACGAGTAGTAATGGGACTGTTATTTAAACTAGGACGGCAGGTTCACGTAGGGAGTGTATCGTGGAGATTAAGCGCGCAGGAGGCTTTGAAGCTAGAGTGCGTGGGTTTGAATCTACTTATTAACTGTGAAAATGCGGGCAATTTGCTTAACTTTTCTATGCCTTAGTTTCCGAATGTGTAAAGTGGGGATATGATATTAACAATAGTTCCAACTGTGCAACATTATTTTGAAAATTAAACGAGTGTACTGCCTGGTGCCTAGCACACAGTAGTACACAGTCAATGTTGGCTATTTTCTTTATTATACATTCAGATGGGCATTAATTTCCAAAGTTGTTATCACCAGAAAACCTACACTTTTTCTTTCCTCAGAGCTGTTGCTAGAAATGCTTGGGGATTCCTTTGGAACAGTTTTCATAGACTGAGTCCCACAAGAAAAAGTCTCATTACTTTCCTCTAATACTAGGGGTGTTACCTGATGTGATTATCCACCTTGTTCCAAATGAAATCCACTCTCAACTGCTATAGAAACCTCAGAGTCTTGAAGACTTCTAAAAGAGGGATAAAAAAAGCCTGCTTTTTTTAGGGTGAATGTAACCTTATTTTAAGCACCAAGTTCAATAAATTTGTTTAAAAGCAGTTCATAGCACTTTATACAGAACGTATAAGTTGTATTATTTTGGATAGATGCTTATTTGTACTATTATTGCAAGACAGAGTAAACCAGAGCACTCAAAATATGTAAACAAATATAGGAACCATAGCTTGCCGCATAGAATTTTGGAATTGAAAGGAATCTTTACAGATTAGGATGAGGCCAAAGACCTAGATAGAACCAATAAATAGCAGAGTTTAGACTAGTATTCAGTTCTGCTGATCAACAAATTATAAAATCAAAGGATGATATTATTTCTACTTTTGATGATAGTTGCTATTTTTATTTTTGACAGTTTTATGGTGCTGTGAATTCTTTTTCTCTAAGCAGCATCCTGCTTGGTGCTTAATTGCATGATTCATAATCATTCTTCAGTACCTTTGATTTAAATCACAAGTCTCAAAGTTGCTACATCAATTATTGCTTTGAGAACAAGGTGGTTGTCTTCTTAAGCTTTGTACAAACATGTTCTAACAGTGCGTTGGTTTTGTTGTTTTAAAATGCAGCCCTTTTCTCCCATGTAGGGAATGTAAACAGCCAGTATAAACAGATTGACCTACTAGACAGTTTGTTATCACTGTGTTATTGGTGAAGTATTCTTGATTGGGTAGGATAGAGTCAGGAAGTGGAACCCTGAGTGCCAGCCCCAGGATATAAGACTGGGTCCCAAATAGATATGTTGCAATGTTAACTGCTGACTTCAAAGCATTGTGGAGTGAAATTATTTTGAAATATTGTTGTGTTCCTTGCCTACTCTTCCCCAGCTTACTCTCTTACTTCTGGATATTTGTTCAGATGATACCTGCCTGTTTAAAGTTACATGCAACCCCACTCTTCCTGTAATATATATTGACCTGTTTATTTACTTTATTCATTATGTGTTGTCCACCACTATAGGGTAGGTTCCATGTAGGTAGGAGCACTTGCCAGTTGAGTTTACTGCTGTATACCGAGTGCCTAGAAATAAAGCCTGACACACAAAAGGTTTCAAATTCATGGGTCTGATGCAGGCATTTCCAGCAAGGGTAATAATTACTTAAGCCAGTTCGCTGTCATTTTGCTGTGTTCTCCCTTCCCCACCATTTCTAGTTACTTCTCCTGGTTACCCAGGAATAAAACCTTGAGGCACTGTTATTAATAATTCCTCTTACTAACTTGCACCCCACATGCAAATAGCTAACAACTTACTTTACCTGTCCATATTTTGCAAACCTGCCACTCTTGTTGGCAAGCCCCTGTTTCTTCATTCCCCTCCATTTCATTTATCTGCTGTACCTACAGCCCTGCATTTCCTTTCTCAAATGCCTTCACATCCTCATCTACGGAATGAAATCCAGAGTGAGAAGCCTAGTATTCAAAATTCCCTACAATGTGATCTCAAATACACATTTACAGCCTTTACTTCCTATGAATAAAAAGAATGATTTACAACTTAAACTTGTAAACATGAAAGTAAAATAAAGGTTTAATGGCAATGCCCTATAAAATTCCAGGGTGAGTGTTGCTTCATGACAGTTTCTGTTTTTACTGATGAGTTGGTCTTTTCCTTCAATGTGGGTAGGCATTAAGACAAACTGGACTAATGGCTATTCCCTGTTT
Source organism: Lepilemur ruficaudatus (assembly GCA_963574885.1). Lineage (NCBI taxonomy): Eukaryota > Metazoa > Chordata > Mammalia > Primates > Lepilemuridae > Lepilemur > Lepilemur ruficaudatus. The sequence continues at coordinate 15,929 of CAUYRT010049933.1, forward strand.
TTATTACACTAAGGACTTATGCCCTTTCTGTTTTGAGTGACTGTCCTTCAAACCTCCCTCACATTCTGTACCACCCCAAATACCTAGATACATTCAGTTGCAAGTGGTTTTTCCTTCCTATGAATGCTGGTGACTCTCTTAGAGAATTTATCACAGTCTACCTTGAATGGGGGTTCTTTGAGAATTTGTCTTTTTTGCTACGTGTGCTTCTAGAGGACAAGAAGCATGCATCCTCAAATTCCATTTACTTTTACGGGAAAAATAAGACCCACACCTTGCTTTTAAACCAAAAGTGAATTTAAAGTTCTATCTAATTGGCCTTTCAATCATTAAATATTGAACTTCAACAATTATTCCTACAGTATGGAAAAATAAGGAAGATGACAGGGAAAAATTCAGTACTAAATAAAAGATACAAATGAAAGCATTGAGGTCTGGTTTCATAGAATGGATTGGGTGTAGGGAGAGCAGCATATCCAACACCCATGTATAATAGATGGACAGAGAGATGTTTACAAAAATACGTGATAAACTCACTCAGGAAATCATCAGGACAAAACAGGCTTCGTGGAACTGTATCTGCAGCTTTTGGTTTTCTTGTGGAGTATTATTCCTAAACTGTATTTTGTTTTTGTATCTCCAGGTGTGCATAATCCTGTTTCTCTCCTTCGTTTTCTGAGTGGATGGGACTGAACTTTCTTTTCCTCTCTCTGGTCTACAGAAAATAATTTGCCCTTTTATCTTTCTTCGTTTAATCTAAAAAATGTTCATACTGCTTTCTTAAATGTATTTTCTCCTGGAGATAAATGCCAGAAGCTTTTAGTTCTTCAGAGAAAGGTGGCAGATATGAGATACTTCAGTTTGGGCACTGTTGACGTTTATAGTTTTATTAAGTTTGATATCAGCTTTTGGCTTAACACATTTTGCTTGGTTTTACATCACACAATATCCTTGCACACATTTCAGTTTAATCAATATTTTTATTTTACTTACGACTTTTAGATTAAAACTTGACTCAAGAATTTGTGTAGACATTTCTGCCACTTAATTTCATCTTTTCTTCTCCTATAACTCAACGAGGGTTTTCCCATTCTAGGACATGCATTAACCTAACTTACTTTCTTTGTTCTTGATTTTGAGTAGTTATAGGTATAAGTATAAATTGACTTTACCATTCCTAGGATGAAGCTACAGTATCTATTGATAGGAAAAAATTAGTAGGGAAATATATATGTATATATATATGTCCCAGTTTTTGAAACGTTAAAACATTAAGGTAAATTCTTCATGTTTTCTTTACTAATAACATAGCCAATGTAAGGTCAGGATTTGAAATGAAGTAGTATAATTTAAGTATTATAATTTAAATATGTAATTGGCTGTAATTTATGTGCTTTGGGAAATATTTTCTAATGTGCTAACCAGTAAATTTTTACTGTCAGAAGAATTTTGAAAGCAAATACTTGCTTTGGAGTGAAGTTTTCTTTATCATACTATATAAGCATCTGTATTTACCCTGAGTTCTCCTTATTTTTAAAAAGCCTTAGTTAAGAGTGTTATCAGATAGAATCACTCATACAAATAATAGAAGTTGGGGGCACAGACTAATGATATATCGCCTGCATATAATAAGCACTATATCATTAAATAAGAAAATCTATTTTTATGGAGAATTTTATTAAGATAGCATATTAGTATGTATAATACTGGGAGTAATACAGTAAAGAGGAAGAAATTGATGCTTCAGAAGACTGATGAAAGAATGTTGAGGCACTGGTCACTTTGAAGATCTCACTAGCACACTTTGGCAAGTTGGATTTACAAGTGTGTGTCTCCACCTGTTGAATTAATGAATGAAATGTCTTATTAGAGCCTACTAAGTACATGGCAGGGAGTAAGTCAAAATTCCTACACCATAGTTGAGGAGGCTCTCAAGCAAAATACAATCCTAGATGCATTCCATAAATGCTAAAATGGAAATAAAATAGGATGATGACAGATGATTACCTTGGAGAGAGGAAACACCTTATTTGGGGTGGTCATGAAGTTTGTTAGAAGAATTTGAACAAAGGCCTCAGTGTGAAGAGTTCAGAGGACAACATCACAGACGGAGGGGCCACCTGTACAAGAGGCTGAGAGACAGAAGATGGGAGAGGATGTATGGTGTGTGTGTGAACTAGAGAGGAGGTGGTTCTAACGGGAGTCTAGTGGATAGAGGGACAAGAGGCCCTGGTAGGCACAGCTGGAGAGGTGGTCAGAGGTTAGGCCATGTGGGCAATTATAGGTTGTAGCAATGATTCACAGTTTGGATTTTATTCTAAGGGCAGTGGAAAGCCATGGAAAGAGTTTAAGCAAGGAGCAAAATTATCAAATTAACAGTGATTTTAAAAAATTGCTCTTGCTACTGGGGAGGAATGGATTGCAAGGAATGGAAGCAGAGAGCAGGTTGGAGGTTCTCCCAAGGCTCTCAGACATGAAAGTGACTGTTGTCTTTGTGGTTTTGTTTTTTTGTGCCTCCTCAATCTGAATTTTTCTCCCAGCCTTTAGTCAGAACCAGCTTGACGCTAGGCCTCATCACTCTGCCAGTAAACACAGCCCTCTAGGAATCGGCCTTGGGAGTGTTTTGTTCACGTCTGCCTGCAAGATATGCTGGGAGTGTGCCTCCAAATGGGAAAGCTTGGGGGCTGAGAATAGAGCAGGCATTCTGGTGGTTGGGAACCCAAGACTGTGACCTTGGGAGACCTAGAAGGCTAGGGAGAGCTTTGCTGCCACTGCTTCCATCCCTCACTGTTCATTGTGGACCAAGTGGAAGGACATGGGGTGAGTCTTGTGGGGAGAAAGTTAGGGCCTTTCTCCTTATCCGGGCAGTTTTGAGTCTAATATGGAAAACAAACAGCTGTCAGTGGTTACGTCCACCTCCTCACTCACTTCCTTACTCTAAATGTCTGTAATAAAATGAAGCCAGTTTCAGGTAATCAGCAGGCTTGTATGACTTTTGTTGAGGTTCTTGGGCACTCCTCTCAAGTTTTTGAGTGCACACTGTTCTACATTGCATTAGTCCCAACATTGGTTATTTGGCACGTACTGTATTTTATTTTTAATTCCTATATCACTTTTCTTTATCGAGAATCAGGATGCATAAAAGGTACTTCAAATAAGAGTTGTAATAAACCTAGGAAAAACTGGGACTGCTTTGTGATTACAGAATGAGGGAAAAATCCAAGCAGGGTGGGGGGTGGAGTGGGAATCAGAGGAAGGATATATTAGTAAAGAAGAAAAACAGGAAAAGTTGTAACTGATTCATCCTGTGATATGTGTGAGGGGAGAGTAGAAGGTTGCTATGTATCTTTCATTGGCAGAGTCTGTTAGATTTTTAATCTTTTCTGCAGTGAATTTAATTTATGGTTGTGACAAAGATGTGCTTTGTTTCTGTGGAAACATTTCAGAGGGGTTTGGAGCTAGTATCCTGAGAGGGGAAATAAATAGATACAGATTATATGTTATTACAGTAGACTTTCAGTAAAGTAGCCATGGAGTTTGGGGTTAGAATTCCTGGGAAGGTGTTTTTAAAGTAATTTAAAATGAAACCCATTCACATGATCTGTTCCCTTCTCAGGAGTGGTCCCTGGCCTCATCCCCATCCCCAATTCCTTTTCTTTTTTTCCTGGGTCAGTCTTGAATTCCCATCCAGTCCTTGTGCCATGCCCAGAGTATGTGCATGGCTTTTTTTCTTTCTTTTTAGAGACAAGTTCTCACTCTGGCACTCAGGCTAGAGTGCAGTGGTGCAATCATAACTTAACTGTAGTCTCAAACTCGTGGACTCAGTGATCTTCCTGCCTTAGCCTCCTAAGTAGCTAGGACTACAGGTGTGTGCCACCACACACAGCTAACTTTATTTTTTGTAGGGACAGGGTCTCACTAATTTGCCCAGGCTGGTGTTAAACTCTGGGGCTCGAGTGATCCTCCCACCTTGGCATCCCAAAGTGCTGGGATTACAGGCGTGAGCCACCGTACCAGGCTGCCTTTTTCTTTTTTAAGGACCTTTTTTTAGAGCAATTTTAGGTTCACAGACAAATTAAGGAAAAGTACAGAGATTTCCCATATATCCCTGCCCCCACACATGCACAGCCTCCCCATTGTCAACATCCCCCACCAAAGTGGCACATTTGTTACAGTTGATGAACCCACATTAACACATCATCATCACCAAAGTCCGTAGTTTACATTAGGGTTCTCTCTTGGTCTTATACATTACATGGGTTTGGACAAAGGTATAATGAAATGTAGCTATCATCATAATACCATACAGCTGTGGTCCCCAACCCCTGGGCCAAGGACTGGTACCAGTCTGTACAGCAGGAGGTGAGATGGCAGGCAATCGATTGAAGCTTTTCTGTATTTATAGGCACTCCCCATTGCTTGCATCACTGCCTGAGCTCTGCCTTCTGTCAGATCAGCAGTGGCATTAGATTCTCATAGGAGCACGAACCCTGCTGTAAACTCTGCATGCGAGGGATCTAGGTTGCACACTCTTTATGAGAATCTAAAGCCTGATGATCTCTGAGGCTAAGGCAGTGATGCTAGTGCTGGGGAGCGGCTGCAAATACAGATTATCATTAGCAGAGAGGTTTGACTGCACAGAGACCATAATAAATCGCTTGCAGACTCATGTCAAAACCCTATCAGTGAGTGACAAGTGACAGTTAAGCTGCCTCTGGTGGCAGGCTTTAGGTCAGAATCCGACACTTATTTTAGACCTCGCGTGGCCTGCCCATTATTTTACCACTTCCGTCCCTGCCTCTTTCCTGCACTGTGCACTTGTCTCAGTCACAGTTTTGGTTAGCCCACAAGCTAACCTGATCAAAAATGAGTAAAACACAAATGTTGCTGAAGAGCTTTGTTGAAAAGGGGAAAAGACCTAGTCATAAGACAGCAAAAGACTTAAGACTGCCAATAAAATGAAAGCTTCATTTAAAAGAAAATACCAAGAGTCCTACTTAAATTACGGGTTCAATGCAACGGTGATTCACATTGTCCAAGCCCACTTTGTATAATATGTGGCCACTGGCTATCCAACAAAGCCATGAAACCTTCAAAACTACTTTGCCCATGGAGACCAAGCCTCCTGCATTAAAAAAAAGACAAGCCTTCGGAGTTTTTCAAAAGAAAAAAAAGAACAAAAAAAACATGAACACAAAGAACAGAAGCAATTGTTGAAGGCCACGACTTCATCAAATGTGTCTGCAGTGACAGCATCGTTCTTAGTGGCTAACTGCATTGCTAAAGCTAAGAAGCCCTTTACTGTTGGTGAAGAGTTGATCCTGCCTGTTGCTAAGGACATTTGCTGTGAACTTTTAGGAGAGGCTGCAGTTTAAAAGGTGGCATGTGTGCCTCTTTCGGCTAGCACCGTAACTAGATGCATTGATGAAATAGCAGAGGATATTGAGGCACAATTGTTGGAGAGGATTAATGAGTCACTGTGATAGGAAATCCAGGTTGACAAATCTACCAACGTTGACAACAGGGCAACAGTGTTTGTTTTTGTGCAATGTGTTTTTTAGGAGGATGTGCATGAGGATATGCTATGTGCACTTTTGTTGTCAACCAACACCACAGCTGAAGAACTACTCAAGTCTTTGAATGATTATGTAATCAGGAAAACGAAATTGGTCATTTTCTGTCAGTATATTCACGGATGGAGCTGCTGCCATAACTGCATGGCTTTCTGGTTTCACTACTCTGGTCAAGGAGGTCCCTTCTGAATGTATGTACACACTGTGTCATCCATAGAGAAATGCTGGCCCGCCAATAAATGTCACCTGAACTAAACAACGTTTCGCATTATGTGATTAAAATTATCAAACACAATAAAGTGTCTGCCCTTAACTCACATCTGTTCATGCAGCTCTGTGAGGAGATGGACACAGAACATACATGTCTTCTCTTATACACAGAAGTGAGATGGCTTTCTAAAGGTAGATCACTAGCCAGAGCTGTTAAGTTACAAGAGCTACTCCAGAGATTTCTTTTAGAAAAATAGTCACCACTGGCAGCACATTTCAGTGACACAGAATGGGTCACAAAACTTGCTTACTTGTGTGACACACTCAACCTGCTCAATGAACTCAATCGGTCACTTCAATGGAGAATGGCAGCTGTGTTCAGGTTGACAGATAAAGTGGCTACATTCAAAGCCAAACTGGAATTATGGGGGTGATGAGTGAATGTTGGGATTTTTGACGTGTTTCAAACATTAGCAGAGATTTTGAAAGAGACTGATCCAGGGCCTTCTTTCTCCCAGCTGGTGCGTATCACCTATCTCAGCTTTCGAAAGAGTCTGAGCACTACTTCCCAGCCACAAAAGACCCCCATACTAGAAAGGAATGGATCCTCAACCTATGTGAATAAATCAGGTGAATCGACTTTGTTGGTGCTAGAAGAGGATCAACTTCTTGAGATCACAAATGAATGGCGGCCTTAAAAGTGTGTTTGAGACAACTTCAAATCTCCATATGTTCTGGATTAAAGTCAAGGTGAAATATCCTGAGATTCCACAAAAGCACTGAAAAGCCTGCTTCCATTTCCAACATCCTGTCTTTGTGAAGCAAGGTTTTCTGCAGTGACAGCAGCTGAGATTAGACTAGACATAAGCAACACCCTTCCGGTGTCACTGTCTCCCATCACCCCCAGGTGGGACCACCTAATTGCAGGTAAACAAGCTCAGGGCTCCCACTGATTCTGCATTATGGTTGAGTCGTATAATTATTTCATTATATAAGACAATGTAACAATAATAATAGAAATAAAGTTCACAATAAATGTAATGCGCTTGAATCATCCTGAAACCATCCCACCCAATCCCCACATGTGGAAAAATTGTCTTCCATGAAACTGAACCCTGGTGCCAAAAAGGTTGGGGACTGCTGTGACATACAGATTATTTTCACTGTTTTAAAAATCCTCTGTATATTCATCCCTTCACCTTGTCTCACTCCTCCCCACTGCCCAACCCCTAGCAGCCGCTGATCTTTTTGCTCTCTGCATAGTTTTCCATAATGTCTTTTCCATAATGTCATGTAGTTGGAATCATACAGTATGTAGCCTTTTTTAGATTGGCCTCTTTCATATGGTAACGTGTACTTAAGGTTTCTCCCTGTCTTTTTGTGGCTTGATAGCTCATTTCTTTTTGGTGCTGAAAAATATTTTATTGTCTGGATGTGCTATAGTTTATTAACCTATTCGCCTACAGAAGGGCATCTTGGTTGCTTCCAGGTTTTGGCAATTATGAATAACGTTGCTATAAATATCCCTTTGCAGGTTTTCATGTAGACATAGTTTTTAACTCTTTTTGGTAAACACTAAGGAGTGTGATTGCTGGATCGTATGGTAAGAATATATTTAGTTTCGTAAGAAACCGAAAACTGCCTTCCAGAGTAGCTGTACCATTTTGCATTCCCACCAGCAATGAATGAGAGTTCTTGCTGTTCTCTGTCCCCCTGTGTAGCCCTTCCAGGCCTAATTCCCTCCTTGGGACAGACTTGTTCTTATTTTCCTTTATGCCCTAGTGTGAATCCCTGACCCTCTTTCCCTGCTGTATTAGTTAAGCGTGGGTACTGATAGTTATGAATGTCTCTACCTTCTTATCTGGGTAGGATCCCCCAGTCAATATCAAACAGTCTTTATGATGTGTAAAGGAAATGAGTTTCAGAAATTGTGCTTATTTTTTAGGGGTAAAAGAATCTTTGACCCTTTAATAAAAAAATATTTTTTGCTTGACCTGAAGCAAAGATAGGTGAGATCTAGGACAGTAATTAGCATATAGTGGATAAAAAGATGGACACAATGATGATGGGGAAAAAATACTTTAGGAAAAAAAAGCTTTACTGTCCATCTATTTTTAAGCAGTTTTTGGATCAGCAAAATTCTAACATAAGAATTTGGAGCAGTTTTCTATCATGGAGTTTCACCTATACTGTTACTTTTTACAACCCTCAAAGAAAAAAATTTAAGTCTATGAATTTTTTTTTTTTAAAAAAGATAAACTTTCCCTCCTTTTCTAAAAACCATATCCTTGATAGCATCCTTTCTGATTTCCTCTTGATTTCATAATTTATTGGTTGTCCTTGTGATGGAGCAACCCTCAGAGCCTGCTCTATACCAAGCTCTTGGTTAGATGTTTACATGTGGTGTTTTAAGAATGGGAAGGCAGGGGCCACTCCTGACATAGTGTTGCCCAGACTTTAACTCCTCCTGGTGACAGAATCAGATGTCTGCTTTTCCTGTGTGTGGCTTTCTTTCTCTAACTTTATTGCCTAGTGGATACTTAGTGCTCTCTTCTCTTTAATTCTGTATTTCCAAAGATGATTTAGAAGAGGACACATGCAACAGTAGCATAAGAAATGGAAGGACAAGGTGTGTGAGCTGGGCTCAGGTCAGAGTGCTGTCACCCACAGCTGTGTGGCCATGTGGAGGTATTCTTCATAGCCTAGGTTTCTTCAACTGTAAAATAGAGATAACATTACCTCAGGGGTAGCTATGAGGATTCATTGATGTGTTAGATGTGAGCACTTGAAACAGTCCTGGCATTAGTACTCAAAACACGTTAGTTTCTCACCCTCAGCACTATTGACATTTGGGGCCAGATAATGTTTTATTGTAGGGGCAGTCCTGTGCAATGTAGATGCTTAGCGTCATCTCTGACCCCCCAAGTTGTGATGACCAAAAATGTCTCCAACATTGCCAGATATCCTCTAGGGGGCAAAATCACTCCCAGATGAGAATCATCATGTATTTACTAGGTGTTATATTACCCTTGCAAATTTACTGTCTCTTGTAAGGTTTGGGTGGCCTCTGAAAGTTCTACTGCCATCATCACAGCCATTTCTTTCTGTCTTGTTAGACTTGCTTGAGTTGATTAATGAGCTGGATAGTAAGCTTAGTGCTTCTCTTCTTGGTCAGCATCTAATGAACTTAGTCTCATTGGAGCCATGTGACTTACCCCCAACAAGCCAGCTGCCCCTGAGAACCAATCTGCAAGGTTATCTTCTGGCTCTTCTTTCCACCTTTGGAAAAGCCCTACATACCTATGAACCTCCCCAAGAGTTCCAATTTTTTTTTTTTTTTTTGAGACATTCTTGCTCTGTTGCCCTGGGTTAACTGAAGTGGCATCACCATAGCTCACTGCAGCCTCAAACTCCTGGACTCAAGTGATCCTCCTGTCTCAGCCTCCTGAGTAGCTGGTACTACAGATACGCATCGCCGTGCCTGGCTAATTTTTCTTTTTTTTTTTTTTTTTTTGTAGAAACGGAGTCTTGCTCTTGCTCAGGCTGGTTTCAAACTCCTGAGCTCAAACAATCCTCCCGCCTCAGCCTCCCAGAGTGTTAGGATTACAGGTGTGAACCACCTTTTTATGACTATCTTGAATCCTGAAAGCAACCATATGAAGTCAATGTTGCTAACTCCATTTTCTAGATTAGGAAACTAGGCCTCAGATCGTTTAAATTTGTCGAAGGACTCGTGGTAGAGAATTGTAGCATTTCATCCCATAGGAGTTGTAGTCACAAGAGAGAGGATTGCTTGACAGGAGCTATGACTTTAGAGAGGAACACAGCAACTTCCAATCTATAGCCTTCCAGAAAGGAACAGGATGAGGAAATACACATCCCAGTCCCTTTCTTCCCACCCCGTAGCCTGCCAGTGCCTCTTTCTTGCTGAAATCAGCCAACAGCTAGAGGACAAGGGAGCTTGTCCTGGAGTGCAGAGCAGGGTGGAGATGGATCTGGAAAGGCAAATAGAGAATATCCAGCATAGTCCTCCCCTTCTTGTTCCTTAGTATTTTCTCTTATACTTCGGATGTAAAACTCCTGTTCCTAACACAGGGGAAAAACAAGGTTCTATCAGTCGTTGCATCTATTCTGCTCTGTTTCTGACCTGGGCCTATTCACCTATTCACCCATTCTTAGACAATCTGGTGGTCCCCCACTGCCAGGTGGTCACCATAGTGACATTGAACTTAGTGCAGACACCTGATTGCCATAGCGCACGATAGTCCAGAACTCCTGGGCTCAAGTAATCCTAACGCATTAGCCTCCTGAGTAGCTGGGATGGCAGGTGTGTGCCACTGCACCCAGCCCAGTCTTGCTTTTACTGTACCAAGTAGGATGCTGCTATACATGTGCAGTTCGGTGAATCAGATAATATTCTGTTGATGATGGGCCTTATTACGTAGCCTCTTGATTTTCCTTAGGCAGGTATCTAATCTCTAAGTGGGCCGAGTAGCAAGCCAGGAACCAAATAGACAGTAGTTGTTAGCAAACCCTAAGGAGTCTACAATTCTTATTCTTTTCTTGGTGCTTGTCAAAGGCTCCTTAACCCATTCCTGTCTGCCATGTCATTTCCAGTACTCCTGGGTGTGCTGAGGCATAGGCTCAAGAGTTAGGGCTCCTTTCATTGCTGTAGAACCTTCTCTTGGAACAGACTTCAATAAAAACTGTCAACCTTCTGGGTTACCCAGTAAATGAATGAGAACAGCATATCCAAATATGAAGCTCACCGGTTCTTTTGCCTCCTTCTCAGTGGAAGTGGGTATAAGGTGTAGTAATTTCTCTCTACAATTTCTTGAAATGGGATATCCTGTCTCAGACCAGTAGAATCCTAGAAAACAGCAATGTGGCAGATCCCTGAACTTCAGTGGGTTTTTCTCCCATCCTCTGGTTTGCTTGTGTGTCTCACACAGTTGTCCAGGGTGCTTGCTACACTTTGTTCATCAAGTCCATTTAAATAATGCCATCAATATGACGGACCAGTGGAGTGATCTGTGGGTTATCAAGGTGATCAAGTTCCCTCCAAGGCTGTATTATGACAATGTAGACATAGACCTCAGGTAAGACAATGGAGATATACTGCTGCTTCTGCCACTTCATGGCAAATTGCTTCTCATTGTCCTTACTGACGGTGATAGAAAAGAAAGCATTTGCCAGGTAAATAGTCATGCACCAGATACCAGATTATGCTAATTTGCACCTGCAAAAAACATCACATTTAGAATCATACGTATAATTGGCATCACCATCTGATTAAATTTGTGGTAATCCATAGTCATGTTCTAAGATCTTTCCAGTGTTGGTCCAGGCAAATGGGCAAGTTAAATGGGGATATAATAGGATTTAACATCCCTGTATCCTTTAAATTTTTGATAATTATACAGATATCTGAGCTTCTCCCACAGATATGATATAGTTTTGGGTTACTTCTTAGTGGGGGATGGGGAGGCTGTTCCAGGACTTCTTCATGGCCCTTTCTCCCATCATAGTTTTGATGACATAGGACAAGGAACCAATGTGGTCATTTGGCTATCTAATAAGTATATCTATTTCCACTAAAATTCAAGGACCAAGGAAATAAGCACAGGATGACCCTATGATCCCATTGAACCCACTGTGAGACACCAGGGCTGACTTCATCTCTTACCTTTGGAAGTCTCACTCTGACTGAGGGACCACATTTTGGGTCCCCAGGGATTAGTGTCAGTTCAGAGTTTGTATCCAGTAACCCTCAGAAGGATTATGTATTTCCCTTTCTGCAATGGACCCTTGGGAATTGCTGCAGGTGCCTCTTGGGAACGGCCTGGAGAAAGATCAACAGTATATACTTGTGGCTGTTTAAAGGGTCACAGTAATCTTGTATTTAGTCCTCTTTGGTTTGAGTATACTCCTGTATGTGCTCCCCAGACTCTTGCTGGTACAATTGTTGAGATTCTGCAGATGTTTTGGTATAAAGGTAGTCTTCTCTGAGAGAAGGCTTTGAGCTTCTTTCTGGGCTCTTTTGGGTTTTGTGGTAATGAAGGGTGGTAGGAGTAGGTGGTGAAGAGAATTGGCATCCACTTGTGAAACAACTTGAAAGGGTTATATTGGTGGTGTAGGCATTGAAAGGCTGTGTCTCCCTAGTGGGGTGTAGGTAGCTGCTTTCAGCAGGGAAGTTGAAGCTGAATTTGGGGTTCAGTATTCTTAGTCTCATCTGTGTCTATCCACATGCCTGCATCTATGATTCGGCTTCATTCTCCTTTTCAGCCAGTGCCCTATGTTAGCACACAAGACTTTGCAGGGTTGCATGTTTAATTGCGTCTGCAACCCTTACCATCAAACCTTGGGCTTGATCCTTAGTCCTATCAGCTCAGCAACTATAAGAGGTAAAACAGTATTTAAAACAGCTGCAGGTTTTCCACCCATCTATTTGGAAATTCACGGCTTTTAGTTTGTCATTTGCTTTGTGCACATTCTCAAGGACAGCCAGAAGCAGCCCCAGTCCATGTTACAATCTCTGAAGTCATCGTTTTCATCAGTCAGTTGGACTTCACGTGCCCTGCCCTCCAGCTGCATTCCATCCTGATACACCATGCACAGGAGGTAGTTTGAGTGACCATGATGTCACTGTGTGCCATCCCCTACCTCTATAGGAAGGTTGTCAGGGCACTTAGCAAATATGCATCCCATTTTTGAGGCTATTTTGTGGAATCATTCTTGGTGCCCATTAACTCTTATCAGTCACATGGTACATGGCACACTCAAAAATAATTGAAGGGAGTCAAACAAAGGGACTATTTACTAAGATGTTGTGGGCAGGGTTATGGGAACCAGCAAGGCATGATGAAGCGCCCTCTTTACTAACAAAGTCAGGAAGCTTCACCTTAGCTGTGGGAGAGGGGTTGCCTGGTAGGAACTGTGGCTTTAGGCAGAGAAGCCACTTGTGTCAGAAAGGGACCAGGGGGAATAAATACCTTAGCATCTTGCTCCTCCTACCCTCTGATCTGCTAGTGCCTGGCATTGCCTGAACCCAGCCAGAAGCCAAGGACAAGGAGGTGGGTTGCCTTGGTGTGCAGTCCATAGAGGTCAGCCTTCTCATGTGGCAGGTGGGAAAGAGTGAATCCGGCAGCATAAATGGAGATGATCTAGCACAATTGCCAAATTGGAACCTCTGGCCCAGGTTTGAGTATGCACCTTGAGTGTAGGCTTCTACACCTAACTGCTTGCTGTGTGTGTACTCTTAGATGTCCCCTGGGCACCTTGTATAAACAACGTGTCCTGCCTACCAGCTCTTTCGTCTTCTTTATTCCTGATGCCACTTCATGTGATATCTTACTGTTTCTTCCAAAGGGGAAGGTCTGAGGCCTGATGTCTTCCTGGAAATCTGTTCCTGTGTGCTACGGCACAATAGACACAAACAGATATTTAAGCTCATACATAATAAAGTACCAGTGGGCCTTACCACCCTCTGAGTCTCACTGTCTCAAGGGAGAGGTGTGGAAAATGTAGCTCATAACCTTTACGCTCCCTATGACGGTAGAGAAGGATGGGCTAATGTGGGTTCTGAGGCTTGTGGACAGGGCCAGTTGGCCTTAGAAGGGCCATGGGTTCCACCTGCTCTCATGCTTAAGCTGTGACAGGAGGGCAAGGCTGCCCTGGTCTAACTGGGGCCAAAGCAGCTGCTGTTGTGGGCCTTTAAGGTGTGTAACTTTAACAGGCAAATGCTGCATTCTGCATTTAGGAGTGAGCCAGTTACATTTCCATATTTTCTAACCACAAATTCAGCTACATATAAATCCTTGAATGAATTTCCAGCAGCAAATCCAACAAGATAAGTTTTGAATCATTTCAAAGGAAGCACCATCTAGTCAGTTAAAACTCATTATACCTGAATAAGGTTATAAGGTGACATTTACAGTGGTCAGATTTGTTAGAGTGATTTCCTGGAACGAATCATCAAGGAAAATTACCCAGGCAAACTGACCCTTTGAAAATTCTCACTTGGTGTCAGGAGAGAGTATGGGCTACTATGTGTAGCAAAGGTGACATGAGTGTGACATCTCACACCCCTTGTTCATGGTGGAATGATATTAACATACTACATTTCTTCTTTATGAACATATACCATAATGTCTGTGACCTGGGGTTCCTTGCATAAGAATCATCCACAGGTGTTAAAATGCACATAGTATGGTCGTTAAGAGTTAGTACTATGGAGCCACACCACTTCGGTTCATATCCTGGAGGCATAAATTATTTAACCTCTTTGTGTCTCAGTTGCTTCATTTGTAAAACAGGGGTCAGTAGTTACCTACTGTATGAGATTGTAAGCTAAATTGTTCAGCGAACTCCACAAGTCTGAAAGCCACATCCAACTAGAGCTTTTTAGGTGAGCATTAGCCCTTCGGCCACATGAACTGTGGTGTATAAGCTCCCAGAATTTCCTAGTAGTAAGGAAGGTAGATAGGATGTAAATGTTTGATTGTGGTTTAGTGATGGGAACATAACAAACTACATCTCTAATGTGGACTAAGACTTATGAGCAAAAGTAAATTCCTGCTGGAATAAACATAAAATGGATCCTAGGCACAGGAATGACAAAGCATAGAATTTTCAACAAGTGTTTTGCTAATCCTTTCTTTTTTTTTTTTTTCCTGTTGGTTAAGGTTGCATGATGGAATTTGAACATTACTTCAAGAGGTTTTATATTTCGGATTAGTTAATTGGGTTTATCCTCTGCTGACTATTTCTTCGGACTCATTTTTTGGTGTCCTTTTGAGGCGTTAAACTCAAAGAGATTATACCATGGACTACAAGGAAAGCTGCCCAAGTGTAAGCATTCCCAGCTCTGATGAACACAGAGAGAAAAAGAAGAGGTTTACTGTAAGTATGTAACATAAAGCATATGGGAAAAAAATGAATGTAGAGACTATGTCCATTTCTGCTTTTCTTTCCTAACCTAGAACACCCCATTCCCTCATCGCCGCATATCCAGATTTTGCTTCTGTCAAATGATATTGCCTCCACAAAGTCTTCCCTGGCTACTGTAGTGGAATAAATTTTCCTTTTTTAGTTCAGATTTTTGCCTTTTTATTTTCTTGGAGAATTTCTTGGAACTATTTGATTAATCCTCTAACCAGAAAATGTGCATGTGCGTACATATGGATCTCCACACACACTAAAATTTTGCGTGCATTGTCAGGGGTTAATGGACTCTTGAAGTCATTGATCCCATGTCAAGAACATTCTCCTGAAATTGTTATAGTGTCTTCCTTATGACATCATTTTCTGCCTCAGTTAAAAAAATCTTTAATCCAGTATTTTATCTTTTTTTCACCTTAAAAGCAAAACTCATTTCTAGTTTTATTTCTTAATCATCATAGGGCTTTATAAAGAGTAAACACAATGAATATTTGCTTAATCAGTGTATCAGTGACTGTTATTGGAGAATAGTCACTTTTTTAATTAATGCAATGAAACATACAATATTATATTTAGTTTAAATAGTCCAGTTAATATATACAGAGATCTCCCCTCTTTACCCTGAAAAATGTCATTTATCCTGTCTGTAGCTGATCTCATCTTCCCTGTATGTCCCCTGCCCCCCTTAACTGAGGAGTATGAAGAAATTCATTTAACCCAATTCTGTTTAACACTTAGTTTGATCTAACAATTTAAACAGTTATTTTAGGTTAAAATGCCCAAGCTGTCTAAATTTTGCTCTCTTTCTCTTATTTGAACACACATTCCTCCTCCTCCAGGTTGGCATCATGGTTTATAGGAGGAGGGGTATCCCCTTTCACAGTGTTTATTGAGTCGATGATGACCTCATGGCAGCCTGGTGAAGGCTCTTGCTTTCTTGTCGTCCCTCTAGATCTTTGCCGTTCTAGCTGTGGAATGGCTGGGCTGGCAGATACCTGACTGTGGTTGACCTGAGCCAGCCCTAGGCATTTCTCTGACATCATGAACTAACCTGTGACCTCTTCTTTGTTGACTTGAGGCAGCTCAATGCTGGCTCAGCCCCCCGAGGCTCTGACATGCCCTAAGCTGCTCCTGGCTCAGTAGTTTACCCCTCGCCTCCAATAAGGAAGTCACCTGGCCCCTGCCAGTTGAGCCCCATGACAAGTGACTTTCAACTCAGAGCCCATGTCACATGGGAGTTGAGGAAAGCTGAGGAGTTAAACTGCACCCTTTGGCTACTCTACTCTGCCTCCTTAACTAGGTGGGGCTGGGTGCCCCCAGGCTTTCTCTCCAGGCCCCAGACAAGGAGCCTGGAAATAGCCTCTCTGTCCCGTGATTCCTGCCTTAACAAACACACCTGCCATACCCTGCACCAAAGACCAGAGCAGAGAGACTGCCATGTGTGTCTGGCCATTTTCCTCTCCTCAGCCTCTGTTGCAGGATATCTGAAACTGCATTTGTTACACATTCATACACGCAAGTTTGTAGCACCATCACATTGAAAATAAACAAGGGTTAATATACCTTGGATAAAACAGTAGAATGTGTGAAAGTTGTCCTTCCTTCCCTCTCCTTATTTTTACCTTTGGGCCATTCTCTCCTTTAGGGATGTCACCTCCTGCCAAGTGTGATGGAAGTTCACACATAGCAAATGTCAGCAGCTGGTTATCTCAGGTGTCTTTTGACTTTTCAGGGTAGAGGTATTTTCATGCCTTTTATGAGAGGGTCAGGGAGACCTATAGCATCACTCTTACCCAGCTGTTCCCAAGCTGTGCCCCGACTTCTCAGAGGCCCTATCCAGATCACCTTGTTCATCTTCTTCCTTCAGATTCCCAAATGTTGCCTTATTAGAGAAGCTTTGTCTGACCACCCTATATAAAGTAGTATCTTCACACCCCACCTTACCCCTTTCACTTTCTGTCCCCATTGCCCTACTTAATTTTTAAATAGCAGTTATCACCACCTGACATTTTGCGTTTATTTATGTGTACTGTCCCTGACTAGCATGCATGATCTTTTGAAGCAAGGACTCCCCTCACTATTGTTTTGCCAGCCCTTAGTAGAAGTTCAAATAAATATTTATTGAATTGCTGTTGAATGAAAAGTAGTGCTAGTTCACTGGTAGTTCACATGTTATTTGCTGGTCCATACAGTGCAGTCCTCAATCCTTAAGAAACTTGGTTCTAGTCCATGCAGATGGACCCCACCCCACCCAACACAGACTCTGTCCAGCCTCAGCAGGCCCAGATGCCTATGTTATACTTAGGAACAAAAATAGACGTTGTGTGGCCGGGCACGGTGGCTCACGCCTATAATCCTAGCACTCTGGGAGGCCGAGGCAGGCGGATTGCTCAAGGTCAGGAGTTTGAAACCAGCCTGAGCAAGAGCGAGACCCTGTCTCTACTATAAATAGAAAGAAATTAATTGGCCAACTAAAGATATATATAGAAAAAATTAGCCGGGCATGGTGGCGCATGCCTGTAGTCCCAGCTGCTCGGGAGGCTGAGGCAGAAGGATTGCTTGAGCAGGAGTCTGAGGTTGCTGTGAGCTAGGCTGACACCACGGCACTCACTCTAGCCCAGGCAACAG